>JAHTLZ010000330.1:781011-794260 GCA_023846285.1 Phrynocephalus versicolor
GGGGGGCTGCAGGCAAGCCCAGAGGTTCATGAGGAAATGAAAGTGGCCAGCAGCTGCAGCTGAAGAGTGTTAACTTGGCCAGAGCCCCTGCTGAAACTTAAGCAGAGCAGAAGCCCAGGGCCAGGCCTGCCCCGAGTGGGGGGGGGCGGGAGAACCCTTGTGGTTTGTTACTTCTGTTGTAGGGAGAGGGGCAGTCGAAGGGCTGCAGGACATCCTGGAGAGAACACGGGTTGAACTTTTTGGCCGCAAAGGGGGGAGGGAGAGGTGCATGGCTCCCTTTCTAAACGGATGTGTTTGAGTCTGGGGGTGATTTTAAAAAAAAGTGCCATGAAAAGGGGTGTTGTATTTTATAGGCTACAAGAAAGCCTTGGTTTGTGTGGTTTGTGAGAAACTGGGTTCTGAAAGAAATGGTTAACCTTGGCATTTGATGTCCTAATGAATAAGCTATATCGCAGACAAGGTATATTTCGGAGAGACTGGAGAGATACAATAGGCAGAGTTGTCAGACAAGGGTGCATTTTACCCCCTATCTGTAGAACATCTGAATGATATGTTCTGTGAAGAATGTATCATACCGAAAACCAGGCTAGGCTCAGGTGAAGGCGGAATGGAAACTGGTGGAAGAAACACCAATGAGATATGCAGATGGCACCATCTTGCTGGCAGAAAGCGGCAACGAGCTGAAATGACGGTTAGAGAAAGTGCAAGAAGAGCCGAAACACGACTGCGGTTAAGAAATAAATAATGGCTATTGAACTCCACAACTTGAATGTGGCAATGAAGAGCTTGAAAGACAGATTTTGTATACCTTGGTTTCATCATCAATCCTAGTGTAGACCAGAGCCAAGAAATCAGAAGAAGGCTGAGACTCAGAAGGGAAGCAACGAAGGAATTAGATAAGATCAAGTGTAAGGATCTGTCACTGGAGACCAAGACCAAAATCATCCACACACTACTATTTCCAGTCAACTTGCATGAGTGTGGAAGCTGGACAGTTAAGGAAGCTGATTGGGTGGGAAGAGGTTAAAATATGGTGCTAGAGGAGATTCCATGGACTGCCAGAATGGCTGTCACTTCACGGGGCTCTTCGCATCGCAGCGTGATTGCCTTCGCTTTGAATGCGAAGGCGATCACGTGGTCTCCCTTCGCCCCCACCCCTCTTTCTCTGTCCTCACCATGCGAAATTTTAGGTTCGAATCCATTCCTACCTCATGTGCTCCCTTCGCATTCGGAAGCTTACTTGCAACTTCCGGTTTCTTTTTTTAAAAAAAAAATACCACAGCGTATCGATGCATCGATACCCGGCTGTCGAGGCGCACAAGCCAGCGGTCAAGCCCGGCGCTCAAAGGCCCCTGCGGTTGTCCCGAGGACTTGTGGGCGGCCATCGTGTTTCCCTGAAGCAGAGCAGCTGGGTTGGTTTTTTTTTGGGGGGGGGCGGGGCGGGGAGAGGCTTCTCTCAGCTTCATCGCCCTGTGTGCCCCGCCGCCGCTCTGTGGGTGGGCGCGCGCGGGGGTGTCTTGTAGCGGCGGCACCGACACCCCCTCCCCCCTCCCCCCTCCCTCTGCGCAGCCCTTCGCCATCCCTTGCAAGCGGAGGGACTCTGCTCACGTCACCCGGGGACGCTTGCCCCCCCCTCTGTTGCCCCTGCCCCGTGTTCAGAAGGCAAGATCAAAAGAACGGGTCACCCAAAATAACTATGCATCGGCATTTCGGACAAAAAGTAAGTTAAAAAAAAATAAATATATATATTAACTGGCCACACGTGACTTTGGATGCGAAGCGAGGAAGATTCCCGGCCTCCGGCAGGGGAATCTCTCGCCCCGCTTGGAGCACGGTTTAGGGGGCGTGGTCGGGGTGGCGCCGAATCCAAAGAGGAGGAGCGTGCGGACTGAAGCGATCCATTCGCACGGAAATTACGGCTCGCTGCGCAGCGAGAGGTTCGTGAAGTAACGGCCAATGACTAACAAAGACCAGCTGTTGGAGATTCTTAGTCATCCAGGTGAGTTTATCTGGAAGTTGAGGCTTAAGTCTACTGAGACTGTTGTTCACCTAATGAGCCTGCTCAGGCCATTGTTCATCTTATGAGCCATTTCAGACCAGGGTGACAAGAGGTCGAAGTGAGCTATAAAATGGAGGACTTGCAACTAGCTTTCTTCAGACTAATGAAGCTGTTTGTGTGAGCACCGAAACGTTGCTATGCATGACTCAACTTTCAGACCAGCTGTTGGAGTTGCTGTGCAGAGCAGGCGGTTCGGAAGGGGAAGGAACAGCTGCCTTGTGGTCGGAAAGAGGAAAACGGGGAGTGGTGGTTGCCCCCAAAGAGTCTCCACAGCTAGAATGGCCTGGGTGGCCTTGGTGACAGAGATGTCGTCTGGGTTGAAAATGCTGTTCGATGCTGGCTGTGTGAAAGGAAAAGCAAACCCCACCCACAGGGCTTGATCCTGGATGGGAACCCCTTGGATACACTTCTATTATCCCGTGCATTTTAAAGAAATGTGTAATGGCTTAATTGCACAGCACATGCTGGGTGAAGCCACTCCCTTTTGGCCTTGGTGAAGAGTCACTGCTCTTCTCACCCAGGTTTGGGCAACAAAAACACAAAACAAAAAAGTTCACTGTGTTTTGAGGTGGCTTCCCACCTTCCCTTGTATTTTTAGCTCCCCTGGGGTCATGCCGGTGCCATTTTGGGGCGTGTTGGCCTCCCACCTCTGGTCCCTTGAAATCTAGGATGTACAGCTTACTGGTGAATGATGGGGTTGGTGCCGGCCAGTGTGTGTTTGTGTGAAGAAGCCATGGTTGGGGTGCTGGTCACACAGAGCCCTGTGCGGTGGGTGCCAAGGCTGCATCATCCCCCTAAGAGGACCCATCCTTGATAGGAAAACTTTCCTATTCCAACCAGATGGCATCATGATGCTCACTGCAGTTACCAGCATTGAATCCATGCTGGCCTGCAGCCTGAGGAAGCCAGATGGAGAGAGAAAGAGAGAGAGAGAAGGTGAAGCCATCCATACAAGGCCAAGGCCCCTCTTCTGGAAGTCCTGCAGCAGAAAAGCGACACTTTCTCTTGAGTAACCAGCCTCACCCCTTCCTGGTGATGGGACGTTGAGTCACCATGTTCTGGAAATGCATCAGCACTATTTCTTGAATCAATCGCCATCATCTCTCCCCTCGCTTCCTTTCTTGTCAGCCTTTCTTTCGCGGCTGCTTTTCCTGGCATCTACTTAGCTTCTTTCAAAGGTGGGTACAGAGAAAGCACCAAAGATGAATATAAGTTGATTTTCTATCCAGCATCTTGGGGCTGGCACTCAGTTTTTTTTTTTGGGGGGGGGAGTCAGAAGTAGCCCTCTTGTTTGCCATGTCTCCCTGCAATTTTTCAGATGCCCAGGTGCTGGGGCAGTTCAGCTGAGACAGAATTCCACCTTCTCATCTCTTTTATTCTGAACTTCATTGGGAAATCAAATGACTAACTGTGAAACTTCCACTGTTTCCTGCCATTTCCCCATCACCAGAAACCAGATCATTTAATGTGTCCATATACAAAATTCAACACTCATGGAGATTTTCTGATGTATTTACCCTTTCTTTCTTTCTTTCTTTCGCCCCTGAGAACTAGCACCCTGCTTTTTAGAAATTATATAAACATGGAGTGTGCTGTAATAACCCATTCAGTGAGATTCCGTTCCAGATGATTATTTATTTATTTATTTTTGAGTATTTTACCTGCCTTTCTCCATGGAAAAAAGACCCAAGTGGGAGGGAGTTCCAGAGTCTGGGCGCAGCAGCTGAGAAGTCCCTTTCATGGGTTCTTATGAGATGTACCTGTGAGGGTGGCAGGATGAAGAGAAGGACCTCTCCTGATTACCTTAACACCCGAGTGGATTCATACTGTGTGATTCAGTCTTTGAGGTAGTTTGGACCCAGGTCATACAGTGCTTTGTAGGTCAAGGTCAGTACCTTGAATTGTGCCCAATAGCTGATTGGCAGCTATTATATACATCTATCTATCTATCTGTCTATCTATCATATCTATCTATCTATCTACCCAAGTCTAATAAATAAATTTTTATTCCTCCTTTCTCCTCAAGAAGGGTTCAAGGGGATTATATCATTAATAGACAATATCAAAAGCTAAAAACTGTAAAGTATGCAGACAAGCAAAAAACGATATAACAAACACCACATGAGAGCACAGTAAACAAAACATCAAAAGCACATTCCAAGCACTAAGGCACAAGAATCCATTTTTTAAAAAAGCCACAAAGACAGCCATTCACTTGAGGAGAGACTGCCTGAAGAGAAAGGCCCGTGTTTGCAAAAGGAGAGCAAAGACGGGGCCAGCCTGGCTTCCAGTGGGAGGGAGTTCCAAAGTTTGGGAGCAGCCACAGAGAAGGCCCTCTCCCGTGTCTCCTCCAAATGCAGCTATGAAAGACCTCTCCTGATGATCTGGAAAGACTCATCATGGGAGGTCCAGTCCTTGAGACAGCTGGGGCACAAGCCATTTATAACCAGATCCAGAAAGGCAGATCAAGGAATAAGTCTGGAACTTGAGTCATGGATACTGGACTTCTTTTTTGAGAGATAGAAACGTTTCGCTGTTCATCCAAACAGCTTCATCGGTCTGAATACAGCTAGTGCGAGTCTTCCATCTTATAGTCAGTCATCTTTGACCTCTTGTCACCCTGGTCTGAATTAGGCACATAAGATGAACAATGGCCTGAATAGGCTCGTTAGGGAGACAATAGTATCCATATCCTTAAGGTGAACAATGGCCTAAGGTGCTGAAATCCCTCAAAAATGGGTCGTTAGCTATGGCCTTGGTGGTGAAGGCTTTTTGATTTGTCTGGGTACTTTGGAAAGCACACCCTGATAAGTAGCAGATAGACTATGCCTGAGGCTGCCACCTCTGTTGAGGGAGGGGGTTTCGATGCTCACATGAATGGCTTCCCTTACTCTTCTCTCAAACCACCTCTCTTCTTTGTCTAATATGTGTACATCCTCATCTTTGAATGAGTGCCCTTTGTCCTTCAAATGGAGGTGTACTGCTGATTCTGGTCCTGAGCTGTTACCCCTCCGATGTGGGGCTGCACCTCTCATCCTGTGCCTGTGAATGGCTTTGGGTTGGACTCAGAAGGCCACAGGAATCCCCCCCCCATGTGCCATGGCAGAGATCTCTTAAACCGGGTTGCCATTCCTATTGTCTGACCCTGCACAGCTCCTCCGTTAAACCACAGAGACAGCATTATTCAAAGCAGGGAGGCCAGGAAAACAATGATTGCATTACACACAGAAATGGTGTAAAACAGATTGTGTAGGAACTTTCTGAATGTTGGGGGTGGGGGACTGAAAATTACACACACAACTCCCACATGTATGAAACCACTGCTCGTTTGGTTAATTAATCCTGGCTCGATAGCTGGGTGATTCAGGTCTCTAGCTGTGCAATGCAAGGTGGAGAGTTTGATTCCCCGCTAGGCAGCCTGGGTGGACTTATGCAAAGCGGCACAGTCCCAAAGATGCCCCCAGAAGAAGGGAATGGGGAACCACTTCTGATTACATTCTACTTGGAAAATCCTACAAAAAAAGGCTCACCGTAATTCAGAATTGACTTGACAGCACATGATTATTGTGATTGTTAATTTATTTATGTTGACAACCTTGAGCAGGTCCAGAGGTGGGCGACCAGGATGGTTGAAGGTCTGGAAGAAATGTCTTACAAGGAATGGTTTAGGGAACTGGGAATGTTTAGCCTTACAAAAAGGAGGCTGGGGGGGGGGATATGATACTATGTTTAAATATTTGAAAGGATGTCATATTGAAGAGGGAACAGGTTTGTCTTCCATGGCTTCAGAGACTAGGACTCAGGGCAATGGTTTCAAACTACAGGAAAAGAGATTTCATTTGAACATTAGGAAGAACTTCCTGATGGTAACAGCTGTTTGGCAGTGGAATAATGTGCTGCCACAAAAAGGGTGGTGGAGTCTCCTTCTGTGAAGGTTTTTAAGCAGAGGCTGGATGCCCATCTGTTGGAAATATTGTGATGGGGGTTCCTGCATGGCAGGGGGTTGGACTGGATGGCCCCTGAGGTGTCTTCCAACTCTAGGATTCTATGTTTCTATGATTTGTTTTTTTTTATATAATTTTATTAATTATTGCAGACATACAAACTTACAATAAACAATAATAAACAATAATACAATCAAACACTACAAAGTGCACCCCCACCCCCTGGGACCATCCAGTGTTCTTAAATCTTCTCTTCCTTCTTCATCTTCTTTTTTTTCTAGTTGGCTTCTTATGGTCCTTTTCTCCAGAACTGTGTTGGATTATATGTTGGTTGTGTCCCTTTCCCTTTTAGTAGTACATACTCTATAAATTTCCCCCAAATATCATAAAAAATATCCTTTTTCATTTCCCCTCGCAAAAATTTTATATTACAGGATAATTTATCATTTAAAGCTATATCCCACACTTCCTTATACCAGTCAGCAATTTTAAAATCTAATTTCAGTTTCCAATTTTTAGCTATAATCAATCTTGCTGCTGTCATAAGATTTGCAATTAATTCTTTTGTTTTCACATCATATTCGTTAATAGGTGGTAATGATAACAATGCAATTTCTGGTTCACATTCAATATCAGTTTGTAGTATTTCTCTTATCTCACCGAACATCTGTTGCCAAAACTTTTGAACTATTTCGCATTCCCACCAAAGATGAATATAGGTGCCTATCTTTTTTTACATTTCCAGCAGAGCTTAGAATATCTTGGGTTCATTCTATTCAGTCTGACTGGTGTCATATACCATCTTAAAACTAGTTTAAAGTAATTTTCTTTAATTCTGACTGATAATGATTGAATGGAAAAGAATTTGGAATTCTATGATTTGACTAGTATCTAAAGACACCTTTGGTCTTCTTAACCTTTCCACCCCCCTTCAATAACAGTTAATGGCCACCAACACCCCAAAGAGGTCAAACACCAGTATAAATCAACATGCTCTCTGCCCCCCCCCCCAATGGGGATTTCCAAATGCTTGCACTCAATCTCAGCTCTTCAAGGGCTTTTCTCCGTAGATGCTCCCCCAGGCGTAAGACCCTACTGACAACAGCCAAGCCCACCCCCACCCCCATGAAGCTTCTTGGGTTCATGCTTCTGGAATCTCTCTCCTGCTTGGGTTTCAACAGATGTCCGGTGATTCATCAGCCATCACCAAATAAGAACCACATTGGCGGTTGTGTCCTCCTTCCAAGAATGGCCAAGGCAGTTCAGAACTTGTCAAAACTATTGGGGAGGGGGGACTACAGCCTCCAGAATCCACCTATCAACTAGTGATGCAGGTGCTGGAGGTTCTTAAAATAGATACATCCAGTTGTTTCTACATTTTCCTTCTGATGGTTTTGCTTTAGCACATTGAAACTTTCTTTTTTCTCTTGGGGGCTCCAGCAGCAACAAAGACTGACGAAACCACAGGCTTTTTAGGTGGGGCTTGTTTGCTTGTGTCTTGTCATCCACGCAGCCTCAGGATGGTTTTGAGGTATCAAGAAGTGCTTGCATTGGGTGTTTTCAATGTTCCTCCGAACCCACAAGCAAAGAAACAAAACCTAAACCTGAAAATCCAGTGCAGTAAGATCATTTTGTAAGGGTTCCGCTAACATTTCCCAAAGAACTGGTGCAAATATAGCGAAAAGCTCCCAGAATGTTGTACTTTGTGCATGGAATCATTAAAGGACGGGCATTTGCTGCCCTCCTGTTTCTCTCTCCTTACACTTAGGCCTTTGGGGGTGGGGGTTGAATGGAACGGATCCAAGTCTTTTTGTTAAACTGATGTCCCCCTTTGGGCAAAACTGGCAACCATCCAGGCCAGACAGCATGGCCAACAACCATTCAAAATTATGGATAGTGGAGAGAGACAAAAATCTACATTGCTCCCTGTAATACTAAAAATCAGGTTCCCATAAAGATATTCAGGCGGCGGCGGTGGTGGTGGTGGTTTTCCCACTGGACATAATTTATGTTCTTACAAGAGCCAGGTGGGAAATGGATTTTCTTAGGACTAGTATGTTGTTGCAACTGTCCTCCTCATAACAGAAAGTCTTTGTGGGTGAATTAAGAGCCGTTAGCATCAGAAAATACCCGCTCCTTGTCTCCTGATATGGACTGTTCTGTCCCCCTGCGTATATGGATGCTCCTTTTTGTGGCCTGCAGTAAGGTATGTGGACTGATGCTCCCAGGTTTACTACTATGTTCCTTAGCATATCACTGGCTTGAGCACAGTATACAAGTTTTGACCAACATCTATAGGGATCAAAGAATAGAGGGATGTGTGCTAAACCCATCTCACCGCCAGCCTCCCCATGCAACAAGACTCTGGGAGTGATTAGATCTTGCAAAGCTATTGCCTTAATGAGTCAGATCAAAACTGAGCTGCAAGCACAGTGAGTCATCTGCACAATGCAACAGCCAGACCATCAGTTTAGGAAAAAGGGTGGAGGCAGGGCAGAAGAAAAACCTTAAGGCCGTTTTATTTTTCTCCAATCCACTCTCAGAATATAATAATAAGCTGTGCTGCCTGCATGACAGGAGAGGAACGGCTGCCGGTAACTAGATCACTAGACTGTTGAAAAGTTACCTTTCCTGGGTGTCCACAATCCCGCAACCGGTGGGATTCAGACTGGGAGAGTCTGCACATTGCAATTTTTAAAAAAGGAACTTTTCCAGACTCTAGCCTTAACCCCACTGTACAAACCCGTTGGCTCCTGCGGTGCAGAGCGAGGCGCAGAAAGCCTCTGTGTTTCTTGGCTGACCCACTTGGAAAGGAGAAAATGGGCCAGCAGGAGTTTAAATGTTTCCTGAGAGATATTCCGCTCCACCCCGGCACCCTCGAGGAACTGCTCTGAAGCACAGAACAGGGCTTGGAACACGGGATGGGTGGGGGCCTGGCCGATACCCCACGGAAGCGCAGACGTCCTAAAATGGGTGGAAACTGGTCAGAACGCTGAGTTTGCAGATTTGAAAGGCAGATGCTGGCACTTTTAGTCAGCCTCCCTGGTTTTGAGAAACAACTTGATCCTAAAAGCACATGCTGACTCTTTTTTTTTTAAAAAAATGTAAATTATATAAATAAGTTATCCAAAGGCAAAGTTAGGTGATTACTTTTGTTGCAGAGAGGTGGGGAACCTTTGGTCCAATGTGCGGCAGCGGCGAAAAAGGCCAATTCCATGCTAGGGATTATCAAAAAGGGGATTGAAAATAAAACAGCCAACATTATAATGCCATTATACAAAATGATAGTAAGGCCCCACCTGGAGTATTGCGTACAATTCTGGTCACCATATCTCAAAAAAGATATAGTGGAACTGGAAAAGGTGCAGAGGAGAGTGACTAAAATGATTACTGGCCTGGGGCACCACACTTATGAGGAAAGGCTAAAACATTTGGGGCTCTTTAGTCTGGAAAAAAGGCGCTTGAGGGGGGATTATGCAGGGCATGAGTAAAGTGGATAGAGGGACGCTCTTCTCCCTCTCACAAAATACCAGAACTAGGGGACATCCGCTCAAATTGAAGGCTGAGAGAGTGAGAACAGACAAAAGAAAATATTTTTTCACCCAGCGCATTGTTAAGTCTGTGGAACTCCCTGCCACAGGATGTGGTGATGGCATCTGGCCTGGATGTCTTCAAAAGGGGATTGGACAGGTTCCTGGAGGAAAAGTCCATCACAGGTTACAAACCATGAGGGAGATGTGTAATCTCCAGGCTTAAAACCAGGGTACTTCAAGGGCCAGATGCAGGGGAGTGGTATCAGGAGACATATCTAGTCTCATGCGCTCCCAAAGGCATCTGGTGGGGCCACTGTGAGATGCAGGAAGCTGGACTAGATGGGCCTTTGGCCTGATCCAGCAGGGCTCTTCTTATGTTCTTATGCCCTCCAGATGTTTTGGACCACGATTCTTACTGTCCTTTTCTCACTGGCGACCCAGGCTTGAAATTCTGGGAAGGCTGTTTTGAAGGCTGCCCACCCCTGCTTTATTGGATCGTGGTCACTGAACTTCTAACCTGCAGCCACTGAGTTACTTATCAATCCATCATGGGCAAACTACAAATAAGGCAAGTTTTTGACCTCTACAGGACTCTTCATCAGACCAAGACAGTAGGACCGCAGCTTGTAGTATTCAGATTTGTTTGCCAAAGTATCCAGTTACTTTTGTGAAAGAAGAGGAGTTAAACTGTAACTATGACAGTAGGTTAAATGGCAACTATAACAGCAACAAACTACTTGGGTGGTGGTGGAGGTTTTGGAACTGTAACTAACTGGCTTTTTGAAAATAACTTCCCTAGATGTGCTCTTAAGTACAACAAGATCAGTCAGAACTGGTTAGAAATGCATCAAAATTCTGACCTCACTTCCTTGTCTCATGCTGTCTGTGCAAGGGAGACCCACCACAACAGACTCAGATTTATTTATTTTTCCAAGAAAGTTTCAGTGGCAGCCTTGCTGCAACATGGACCCTGTAGATGGGAACAAATTGCAAAAAAAAAAAAAGAAAGAAAAAAGAAAGAAAGAAAAAAGAAAAAAAGATCAAAATTGCTAATTTGTCAATTCATATCCATATGAATTCATATTCATATGTAGAGATGGCATGAAATGAACAATTTTTCGTTTTCGTTTTTTGTTTCATTACGTAACGAAACGACAAACGAATTTTGTCTCTAAAATGAAACGAAACGAACGGAAACACCAGAAATTTTGTCGTGTGTTTCGTTTCCGTTACTGCAATATGAGTGAATTGCTTAAAATCTTTTAAAAAATCACAAAAATTGAAATAAATGGTAAAAAATGGTAATGAAACGAACGAAAATGAAAATGAATTTTTTGCAAAAATTCGCGAAAAACGGAAACGAACTGAAACGGACCCTCCAAATGACAAATGAAACATCATTTTTTAAATTTGTGCCCATCTCTATTCATATGAATTGATAGTGCCCCCATGAATAGAAATTGAATTTTCAGTGATTTTTTTAATGCATTGATTTATTGGGCTACAAAACAAGCCCCCCCCCCACAAGATTCTCCTCTATAATCCCTCCAATTTTGGTGAAGACTGGGTTTCCCCAACCCAGCTGCTAAAGGATACTTTCCTGGTGGGGTCGTGGGGCACTTTGTAGATGTATAACTCAGATGTCTGAAACCCAATTTTCACCAAACTTTTGGAGATTGTAGAGAAGAGTCAGAGGAAGCTACTCAACAGATTTGGTGACTCTAAGTGCCTGGCGGCCAGTTTCCTGAGACTTTTTTTTTTGGCTATTTGGCAGTTCATAAATCAAACTTCCAGAACCCAAACTCTACCAACCTTGTCAGATTTGTAGAGGAGAGTGATGGGAAGCTTTCCTGCTGATGTGATATCGCTAAGTGGGTTGGGAACCATCTTACAGGGGGTTAAAGTTAAAAAAAATTAAAAAATACAAATCAATTCATAAATTTGTTTTTTTTAAATGGTTCATTGACCTTGATGAATCACGAATCGAAACGCACCACCGTTTTTATGATTTGTCCTCATCTCTAGTTCTTAACCAAGCTGTCATCCCCGTGGCTAAGCTCACGCCTAGGCTTTGCCAGAGAGGAAAGCAGAGGAAGAGGACATGTGTATTTATTCTTTCTTTATTAGATTCATATCCTGCCCGTCTAGCTACAGGGCCACATGGCAGTGGTGCACGAAAGGGTGCGGTTCTGTGCACCAGGGACGCACGCCTGTGTGTCCTCATAATGGACAATTGGACACGGGTGTTCGCAGCTGCTTCTGGGGCTGAGCCAAGCCTGCTGACAGGCCTCGTGGAGGGCCAGCCAGCTGTGCAACGGCTGCCTGCATTTTGAGCTTTTCTGGGCTGCTGCCGTGGACTGGAGCGCCTGCCCTGCCCACACAATATCCGAGTGTGTCCGTTTGGCATTCTGAGACGGAGGCTGGGAAGCCAGGGGTGGTGCGTCCAGGTGTTGCGTCTGTGACTGTGTACTGTGCCCCCCCCCTCGGCTGGGTTCTTGGTGCGTTGCTGGAGAGGGAGGGGGAGGAGCCCCCCACCCCCACCCCCTGGGAGAAATTCTTCTCCTTTTGGGGGGTCCACAATTCCCGGGCACCCTTCTCTCCCATTTGATGACAGTGACTTGGCCATTGTGAAAAGGGCATCATCATCATCATCATCATCATCATCATCATCACCACCACCACCACCACCACCACCACCACCATCATCATCATCATCATCATCATCATCGCTTGTTATTGTTTTTCCCTATTTTTTCCTTTTAATTTTCATATTATTTGATCTATTGTGGGGTTTTGTATATTTGGGCAAATTCTTTATTTGGACAATTTGTTGTCCACAGCTGAGTTCCCAAGGGAAATTCGGGTGGTTAAAAATATATATATAGTGGACCCTCGTATAACAAACGGCTTGTATAACATAAAATCTGTACAACATAAAAATTCCAGAGATAGGGGAAATTTGCTTAACATAATTGCCTATGGGGAGAATCCATACTACATAAAAATGGGATCACTCCGTTTTCAATGCATTCCTATGGGAATTTGTATAAAGGAAATTTTGCTTAACATAATTTCATTTGGGATGAATTAATTCCTTTATACAAGGTACCACTGTAAATCATCATTATCATCATGAAGAAGAAGAAGCTTAGAACAGCAGAGCCGTTAGGACCCTCTATGGAGACCAGCCCCTGCTGTCAAGGAGCCAAGGGAGGGAATCGAACTCCTGGTCTCTGGCTCTGTAGCCAGAGATTAAAACCACTGGGCTCTCCAAATCACCAGTGATAACTGATAATTATCTTAGAACTGCGGAGCTGGTAGGGTCCCTTTGGAGGCCAGACCCTGTCAAGGAGGCCCAGGGTGGAACGGAACCACCACCAGCCCCCAATCTAAACCAGTGAACTATCTATCCAGCACTTCTGTCTGGATCCCTCTTTTTCAAGGCCAAGTTGGAAGAAGGAAGAAAAAATGCTTGGAAAAGTTCCTCTTTCTTTCTTTCTTTCTTTCTTTCTTCTTCTTTGCTTGTTCCAACCCTTCCATGCTTTCTTTCTTTCTTTCTTTCTTTCTTTCAACTACCTCTCCCAAAACCCCCAGGCACCTCTACCCCATGGTTGGTGGACCTTCTTTCTTTCTTTCTTTCTTTCTTTCAACTACCTCTCCCAAAATCCCCAGGCACCTCTACCCCATGGTCGGTGGACCTTCTTTCTTTCTTT
>JAHTLZ010000330.1:818556-830368 GCA_023846285.1 Phrynocephalus versicolor
GACCGCGGGCTACCAGTAGCCCGTGAAGGGATCAAAAGTAGCCCGCCGGCCATCAATAAAAAAAGTGAGGGGATAAGTTCTCCACCCCTCCCTAACGTGGAAGCGGCCTTGACAGCAAGAAACAAACACAACAGGAGCGTCCCCTGACAGCTGGTGGCTTTCAGTCATCAAGACGTCACTCTCCCCTCCCCTCCTTATGCAGCATCTCAGCTAAACACTGAAGGCTTTTGTTTGTCAGAAGAATGTCTGAAATATTGGACGGCATCCATGAACGCTCACGCTGAAATAAATGTGTTAGTTTGCGTGCTTTCCTTTTGCTTTGAGCTGGAACATTGGAACATGGCTACATTTCTGAAAACCGTAGGATTGATTGGTGCCCTTTGGATTAAACCCCTCTTATTTCTGTCACCCTGTTTTGGTCGATGGGAGGGCATGCTAGCATGGAATGGAGATGCAGCAGGACCCCTGGACCCACCGGGGGAAGAGTTCCAGGTGGCCTCTGAGAAATGCCGATTCTAGCAAACGCTATTTTAATAGCAAACACTATTAGAGATGGGCACGAAAAAAAAGGCATTTCGTTTGTCGTTTGGAGGGTCCGTTTCGGTTCGTTTCCGTTTTTCACGAATTTTTGCAAAAAAAAAAAGATTTTCGTTTTCGTTCGTTTCATTACCATTTTGTTACTATTTATTTCAATTTTTGTGATTTTTTTTAGGATTTTAAGCAATCCACTCATATTGCAGTAACGGAAACGAAACGCACAACAAAATTTCCGGTGTTTCTGTCCGTTTCGTTTCATTTTAGAGACAAAATTTGTTTGTCGTTTTGTTATGTAACGAAACGAAAAAACGAAAACGGAAATGAAAAATTGTTCGTTTCGTGCCCATCTCTAAACACTATACATAACATGGTCTCTTGCACTCTCTAGTGTCCTGTTCTGGTAACTGCACCTTTAGAATTAGCTATTCCTAGGAGTTTTCTTTTAATACTTTTAATATTTTCAGACCGTGGATAAGTGAAGCAGCAGATACTTACCGCACAGTTAAGGAGGTTCTAACGTAAATATCAATTTTGCAGGAACCCCACATGCCCTTTTAGGTACTGACTGAAGAAACACCCAAAGGTTGAATCAGTGTTTGGTCTGGTCTTCTCGGCCACATCACCATCCCACCGCCATCCATCTCGACCCAGAACTTGGCAGAATTGTATCTTTGTACATCATCCCCTTGACTCTCTGAGGGCGCTTTTACACGACCTCTAAAATCCGGTGGCAACTTAAATTCGGACCAGAGATCGTGGGGGTTTGTTGCTCTTCCTGTGTTCCCTCCCCTCCGCACTCCATTGTTCCTGTCTGCGTGAGGGGAGGGAGGAAAAAAGGGAGAAAAAAATGCAGGCTCACCTCCGCCTGCCAGTTGAAGCAGCCCCGAGCAGCAGCCCCGTAGTTATTCCTGTCTCTTAAAGGGGCGGCGGGGACAAAAAACAAACAAAAAGAAGGCGAGGGAGCCCGGCATTCACAGCTTTACAATCCGCATTGAAAGATTTTTTTACCTCCTGGAGGCCAGGTACTTGAAACGTGCACTGGGACGCGCTTAGGTGGGCGTGGTCGTACTTAATTTTTTTAAAAGTCTGGAGCTGGTGGGAAAACATTTTTAAGCTCCGGATCTGGGAGCTCTTTGCCTCGGATTTTAGGGGTTGTGTAAAAGCGCCCTAACTAGCAGGGTCATTGGCATGGCCAGGAGATTCTGGGAACTGTAGTCCAAAGCCTAATTGAGATGTCTGGGGGTAATACTATAATTATAAACTAAAGCAAAGTGTTCTGCTTATATACCGCCCCATACCACTACAAGTAGTCTCTGGGCAGTTTACAATTTTAATTACAGTGTGCAGGCTACACATTCCCCCCCCCCCCCATCAAGCTGGGTACTCATTTTACCGACTTCGGGAGGATGGAAGGCTGAGTGAACCTTGAGCCTACTACCAGGGATTGAACCCAGATCGTGAGCACAGTTTTACCTGCAGTACAGGCATTTAACCACTGTGCCATGAGGCTCTTGATAATTAATAACTAATTCTCTTTCTTCCTTCCTTCCTTTCCATAGGGTCCATCCCCTCCCCACGGAGAGGTGGCGGTGACAGTGGAAGGGAAAGACCTTATTTTGGTGCTCGAGAAAAACCAGTAAGTACTTGGATGTTCAGACCAAGCTGGTCAGTATTCTGAGATACTCAATCCTTGAAACCGAATATATTGTGTAATTTAGATTATCAGCTTACACCTGCCGATTTCCCCCACTTAATTCTACGAAGAGTGTAAAGAAAGGAACAACCCCTTGGGTTATCAATGAGAATACTCCACAGATGGTTCTTCTAACTTTTGAATTTGAGATGACATATTGTATATATTTTTTAGTCTTATCCAAATGCTGGCAGTTGAGGTCTTTCCTAACTCTCCCATTTCTATGATCCGACCATCCTCTCTATTAAGTCTTAGGGACAAGTAACATGCTGAAACTCACGTAGACCAGTAAATAAATTTGTAATTTTGCATCATCAAGTCCCCTCCAACTCATGGCGAAGTTATGGATGACTGATCTCCAAAATGCCCTCAGCAGCCCTGTTCAGGTCTTGACAACTCGAGCCTGGGGCTTCTTTTAGGAGGACAATTAATCTCATATTGGGTCTTCCTCTTTTCTTGCTACCTCCAACCTTTCGCAGCATGATGGACTTTTCCAGAGAATTCCTCTTTTACATGTCGTGGCCACAGTAGGACATTCTGAGCTTCTACTTTTTGCGTTCCAGAGACAATTCAGGCTTGAGTTGATGTAGGATCCACTTTTTGGTCTCTCTGGCAGTCCCGAGTATCTTTAAGGCTCTCCTCCAGCACCACCTTTCAAACAAATTATTCCTCCCCTCTCTCTGTCACCCATCTTTACCGTCCAGCTATCTCACCCTTACATGGGGCACTTTTACACGACCTCTAAAATCCGGTGGCAACTTAATTTTGGACCAGAGATTGTCGGGGTTTGTCGCTCTTCCTGTGTTCCCACCCCTCCACACTCCATTGCTCCTGTCTGCATGAGGGAAGGGAGAAAAAAAGGGAGAAAAAATGCAGACTTACCTCCGCCTGCCGGTGGAAGCAGCCCTGAGCAGCCCCGTAGTGATTCCTGTCTCTTAAAGGAGCAACGGGGACAAAAAAACAAATAGAAGGCGAGGGAGCCGGGCATTCACAGCTTTACAATCTGCATCGGAAGATTTTTACTTCCTGGAGACCAGGTACTTGAAAAGTGCGCTGGGACACGCTTAGATGGGCGTGGTCATACTTAATTTTTTTTTAAACTCCGGAGCTGGTGGGAAAACATTTTTAAGCTCTGGATCTGGGAGCCCTTTGCCTTGGATTTTAGGGGTCGTGTAAAAGCGCCCATGGTGACTGGAAATACAAAAGACTGAGGATGACCTGGCCCTTGGTCTCCAGTGACATCTGTTTACACTTGTGGGTCTTTTCTACGTCCTGCATTGCTTCCTTTCTGAGTCTCCGTCTCAGATAGGCAGCTGAAATACATGAGGGGACAGAAATAGTTGAGACCGACTGCTTGACAAGACAGCAGCTGAGAAAGATACATCTCTTCGGGTATAGCGTTTCACGAGTTTGTTCATCTTTGGCGGTTACTTCACGTCCTACCTTGTTCCACAGTTACGTTTGTACCGTGACAGCGTTGTTCACGGTCACGTGGTTTTGTCCCCGTTGAGTCCCTGTTTCCGTTTACTCACGGCATGATTACTTGTCTCGTGACAACTGTTACTTCACGGTCTTGTTCCGTGACAAATTCTGAATTTGTCTTGCTTTCTTAACCCTTTTAAAAATATCGTAAATAAAACTTTTTCGATATTTCGTTTTACTGCTCTTCTGAGATTTACACGTCAATGCTACAGAATTTTCAGTGCTTTCTTTAATAAACATTTGCACTGCATGGTGTTTCCCATAGGGAAACTAATGTTGAATGCCGCTTCAGCCGCTGACCACTAGGTGGACATTGGTTGTTGTGTGACAGTTGTTACCACACGATCTCTTGTCTCGGAACAGGAACCGGGAACCAACTGTGACAAGAGAATACCCCAACCCAGAGGCAGGTACAGCTTGTCACGCTCTGTTCCCGGTTCCAGGGGCGTGGTTGAGACAGCTTTTTGCTGTCACGATATGCATGTAAAATAAGTTTTTTTGTACCGGTCCTAAGTGGGACAGCAAGGAGGGACTAACAGGACGTGAAGTAACGACCTTTTTCTGTGCCTCCTAAGAAAGGTACCCTGGATGTGAATGTCTGCTTTAAAGCAAGATCAGAATTTGTGGTGTTTGCTTGTGGAGCAAGGTCTGGTGCTCTCAAGGGTGTATTCTTCCTTGAGTGGGCAGCATCTATATCTGATATTAGAGGTGGGCACGAACCAGTGGTTCGTGTTGGTTCATTTATTGGCCAAATGGGCACTTCAGGGCCCTCTCTCCTCCAGCAGAGGCCCAGTCAGAGACAGCGCCTGGAGGAGGAAGGGCAGGGAAGCCAGGCTGCCACCTCTCATTGGGTGCCTGCCAAAGGAGGTGGGTTTTTGATGCATCAAACAGTTGTTCGGCTAATACACGAACTGGCACGAATCACTAACTAGAGCTAACAGTTGCTTTTATTTGCCTTTGCTGACTCTTTGGCTGGTACATGTTCTCTATTGAGGAACTGGCTCCCACAGTTGTGTTAGTCTACATGTGCCGAGTGTTCAGTACAGCTTTTCTCAACAGTCTGTTGTTTTGGAGGAGATGATGTCTTAACTACACCCACGCGCGCCTGCGGTGCTGAGATGCAAATATTTGCTTCTGTTCTGCCTGTTTTCTTGGGAGGAAACTCAGAGTGTGAAACAAAGAAGATGGAACGATCTCTAATGTGATCTAAGAAACTCTTGTGCATAGAAAAACAACTGTAATAAGTTTGCAAAGCAAGATTTTTTTTTTATTGCTGTTGTTTTACAAAGCACCTAAGACAGTTCGTGGAATCATAGAACCGTTGAATAGCAAAGTTGGAAGGGGTCTATGAAGCCATTAAGTCCAATTGCTTGCTCAACAGAGGAATCCAAACTGAAGGGTACCTGCTAGGTGGTTGTCCACATTTGTCTTGAAGGCTTCCAGGGTTGGAGCACTCACCAAAGTGGCTCAAAGACATTTTAAACAAGTGGCGCTTTCCCCCGCAATGCGCCTGATTGAGGGAGAAAGTGCAGGATGTTTAAAAACTGAGAGACCAAAATATAACTCCCCTTTTTTCTTAAAGGAGCCCATTAATTATTAATATCAGATATACTGATATATTTGAAAAATGATAGAACCTAGATGAATAGACAAAATATAAAGGGTTGGTGATGTTTATTATTTACTTAATTCTATAGATTAGATAGGAGATCTTAAGTCAAATTTATTATCTTCACTCTTTGTATTAGAAGAATATAGATATAAATGTATGCCTATCATATATGGAGCTAGACAAATAGATTTTAAAATGTTTAGCATAATGAAGAATTAAGATTAATCAGGCTAGTTTGATATTATACTTTGTCATTTTTACTTTGTGTATTAGATGAAAACGGAGATAAGTAATGATAAATACAATGATAGAAAAGAAACATGTAAATGTGGAAAACTTTAAGCATTTGGGCTGAAACATTGGGAAAATACTTGTATGGAAACTATGTAACACGACAACACATAAGCAATTTATCTGTTTTAACCTGGTATGTTTAGAAAATTCAATAAAATATCTATTAAAAAATTTGCAAAAAAAGACCCCCACACTGACAAACACGCAAAAAAATATTTGGAGTACAGCATATAAAAATAACAGAGGAAAAATCAACCTACCTTTCTCACAGTAGAGAAGTGCAGGAAAAATGGTGCGGGTATTTTAAAACCTCCCAAACGCAAAGCGCCACGGGAGAAACAGTTTTCAAAAAAACCAATAATTGTAAGTCGGGGAAACCCTGCCTTTTGCTCGTAAGGCAGTGGGATTTAAAACCCAATGGATTCCCACTCGCAAGTTGGGATTTCCGTATGTCGGATGCGTCGTAAGTCGGGGTACCATTGTATGCCTGTTTGGCAGGGTCTGGACTCTGTGATCCTTAGAATCCTTTCCAGCTCTGTTGTTCTACGATTATTTTAATCTGAAGTGATAGTAATAGAGAACGTGTGTTTCTGCATAGCCCCAAATAACCACTGCACCAGAAACTTGGTAAGGATAATAAGGCAGGGACCGAAAGGATTGCTGTCCCTTGGAATTATCCCATTTTAAAAATGGATTTAAAAAATTAATCTTCAAGATGCCACTGTGGGTTTTTTTTTGTCTTCTTTATCATTTATTGATTTTGTTTCTGGTTCTGTTCTGCTTTGTTTATTTTCTGAAATGCCAAACCACTTGAATCTAAGGATAGCTTGCAAGACCTCATGTTTCAGCTTTCTCATAAGGCAGGCCTGCCCAACAGGTAGACCATGGGCTACTGGTAGCCCGCAAAGGGTTCAAAAGTATCCCACCAGCCATCAATAAAAAAGTGAGGGGATGAGTTCTCCACCCCTCCCTCCCCCATCCCAAGGACCACCACTGCCCCAGCAAAGTTCTGGGTCTGCCAGCCCACTTTCTCAGCCGAGCAGGGCAGTTCAAGGGCCATGGCACATTGAAATCTGTTCCCTCCAGAAAAGATTAATTGGTTTTAAATGCATTCCTATGGGAAACCGCTGATTTACTTACAAAAGTTTTTAGTTGTCAGCACGTGCTTGGAACAAATAAAATTCGTAAGTAGCGGTATTCGTGTAGTAGACCTCAGCCACTTTGGGTCGGAAAAAGTAGACCTTGGCCTGTTCAATGTTGAACAGCCCTGTCATAAGGAGTCGCAAGGCACAGAGAGCTGTTGAGCAGCAGTGTTTCAGCAGGTTTTACTTGAACACAGCGGGTGGTGGCATAGAGGGTACTGTAGTCCAAAAAAATCAGGGAAGGAACATATCAAATAAGACCGCATTAATTAGTTGTTCAGGTAAGTTACCTTTAAATCAAGGTAGACCAGTTACTTTGGCCGGCACGACAATGCATGGGTAGCAACCTGAGGAAGAATCGATGAATTTGATTCTTGTGGCGCAGTGGTTAAATGCCTGTACTGCAGGTAAAACTGTGCTCGCGACCTGGGGTTCAATCCCAGGGAGCAGGCTCAAGGTTTACTCAGCCTTCCATCCTTCCGAGGTCGGGAAAATGAGTACCCAGCTTGCTGAGGGGGGGGCAATGTGTAGCCTGCACACTGTAATTAAAAACTGTAAACCTCCCAGAGACTACTTGAAGTGGTATGGGGTGGTAGATAAGCAGAACACTTTTTGCTTTGAATTGCAGCAAAAGGAACAAGGAAGGATCGTTTTCCACAAAGCTTTGCTTTTCCTGTCCCAAGCGATAACGCTGCAGTGTTTTTCCAAGTTTGCGGTTTCGTCTTGTCTTTTCGCAAGATTTCTGGAGGTGCTCTGGGTCAAGCCCTTCCTGCTAATGGGCCTGTTTTCTCCTGCACCACATCCCTCCTGGCTCAGAAACTCTCCACTTACTGGGGATCCTGGAATGTTATTTTGCTCCTGCATCGATACATCCATTTCCCACACGGAGGGCGTGTGGGGAGCGGCTGAGAAAGAAACGACAGAAAAGCAAACAGAGAACCAGGCTCGGTTGAATGTTCTTGGCGGTTGCCCGCACCCCTGCCGAAAGCCTCACTGAGCTTGGAGGCCGGCCGAGGCAGGAAGTGTTTGGGAGATAGACTTGATCTTGGAAAGCGCAGCCAAAGCTGAAATCCCTTGTTCAGGCTCTCCTGTCTGCCCCCTCGGCTTTCTAAAGTAACCGAAAGCAGACAGAAGAGGAGGAGGAGGAGGAGGGACGTTTTAGCATGCGCAGTAGTGGCTGGAATGACCCGTGTCTCTCCTTGTTCCTTTAAACTTCTCTATTCGACCTCATGGCCCTGTACAAAGATTGTCTCTCTTGGCACCGCGCTGCTGACGGATGGAGCCAGTTCAGTGGAGGATGATCAGGGGGCTGGAAACCGAGCCCTGTCAGGAAAGACCGAAAGAGCAGGCATGTTTAGCATTGAGAAAAGAAGAATGGGGGGAGATAGGATAGCCCTCTTCAAATACTTCAAAGGTAGTCCTGTAGACCAGTGGTTCTCGACCTGTGGGTCCCCAGATGTTCCTGGACTGCAACTCCCAGAAGTCTTCATCACTAGCTGAGCTGGCCAGGATTTCTGGGAGTTGCAGTCCAGGGACATCTGGGGACCCACAGGTTGAGAACCACTGCTATAGAGAATGGGCAGAATCATAGAATCATAGAGTTGGAAGGGACCTCAAGGGCCATCTAGTCCAACCCCCTGCCATGCAGGAATCCCCATCACAATATTTCCGACAGATGGCCATCCAGCCTCTGCTTAAAAACCTCCAAAGAAGGAGACTCCACCACCCTCCTTTGGGGCAGCATCTTCCACTGCCGAACAGCTCTCACTGTCATGAAGTTCTTCCTAATGTTCAAATGGAATCTCTTTTCCTGTAGTTTGAAACCATTGCCCCGAGTCCTAGTCTCTGAAGCCATGGAAAACAAACCTGTTCCCTCTTCAATATGACATCCTTTCAGATATTTAAACTTAGCTATCATATCCCCTCTCAGTCTTCTTTTTGAAAGGCTAAGCATTCCCAGAATCAGTTCCCACTCATCCTTGAGTGCAAGACATGTAACAGTGGGCTCAAGTTACAGGAAGCTAGGTTTTGGTTGAATATCAGGAAAAACTTCCTAACTGTTAGAGCAGTACGGCAATGGAAGTAACGACACTGGAGGCATCCAAGAGAAATTTAGGCAACCACCTGCCAGATCTCCTTTGATTTGAATTCCTGCCTTGAGCAAGGGTTGGGACTCAGTGGCGTCAAAGGTCTTTTATGATTCCATGATTCTAGAGCTATGTCTGTCCTGTTTTATTTATTTATTATTTTATTTTATTTAATTTATACAACTTATATGCTGCCCACTACCCAAAGGTCTCTGGGCGGCTTAACAATTAAAAAGAACAGTTAAAACAATTGAAACATTAAAATGTCAGTGAACAATCAAAAACAATGAAAAACATTTAAATACAAAACACTAAAATTGCAAGCAGAGGGCCCACAATGTATAGTGTATCAATTAAAAAAAATTCTGGAGCAGGTTTTTAATTGATACAATAATTGATTCTGGAGAATTTTTTTTAATTGATACAATTTTTTGTCTGGCCCTGAAATGTCATCAGCTCTGGCACCAGGCGAGTCTCACTTGGGAGGGTGTTCCATAGCCTGGGGGCAGCTGCTGAAAAGGCCCTATACCTGCAAGCCATCCCTTTCCCCTCCTTGAGGGATGGCTCTTTCAGGAGGGCTCCCTGGCTGGATCTTAATTGCCGGGTAGGTTAACATAGAAGGAGGTGCTCCTTCAGGTATCCAGGCCCCAAGCCATTTTGTGCCCCCTAAACTTGCCTGGATCCTCAAGTACAGAGGACCCTATCATGTCACTCTGACTCACTCATGGGGAAGTAAGATTCAACGGAAAGTCCAGTTTGATTCTGTCTACGAGGAATGGGTGGGCAGAGGCATTTTGCTCTTTGCTTCTGTCCGCAAAATGTCTAGGGCGGCGTCTGCTCACCTATGGCAGCTCAGGTGCCAATAACAAGAGATGCTTGTTTCCACAACGGGCAACCAGATGCCTCAGGAAAATGTCTGCCGGCAGGGCATGAGAGAAACAGCTCACACTGCCCCTGATGCTCAAGGAAATGTATTTTCAGGGAGGTAGCCGGGGATCCATCTGTATCTGCAGCGACAAAAGGCCAAACACAGGACTAGATGTCATAAGAACATAAGAAGATCCATGCTGGATCAGGCCAAAGGCCCATCTAGTCCAGCTTCCTGTATCTCACAGTGACCCCACCAGATGCGTTTGGGAGCTCATGAGACTAGATATGTCTCCTGATATCATTCCCCTGCATCTGGCCCTTGAAGTACCCTGGTTTTAAGCCTGGGGAATTACACATCTCCATCATGGTTTGTAACCTGTGATGGACTTTTCCTCCAGGAATCTGTCCAATCCCCTTTTGAAGGCATCCAGGCCAGATGCCATCACGACCTCCTGTGGCAGGGAGTTCCATAGACTAACAACGCGCTGGGTGAAAAAATATTTTCTTTTGTCTGTTCTTAGAACTTCCAGAACACAACCAAACAGTCCGAAAAACTCACAACCAGTACCACCCAAATAAATCTGTTCATCTTGAGGGATGCCACCCGAGGGCTGGGAGAGTAAGAACAGAGTCTGGCAAAACATCAGGAAGAAAAACTTCCAGAACACAGCCAAACGGCCCGAAAAACTCACAACAACTATCAGATCCTGGCCATGAAAGCCTTTGAGAATACATTTATTTGGGTGGGTTGCCATCTGCTTCGTGAGACCTGTGGCGTGCCACAGCGGTGTCACGGGTTCATCTGGGCAGATTGGGAGAGGGACAGAGGGTGGTGAATGAGACCAAATGGGCAAGGGCAGTGGCAAAAGGTATTCTCAGTGGAACGCCCTGGGGTGGCTTCCATTTTGAACAGGAAGCTAGGCCAAGACGCAAAGCGGTCAAGCCTTCCAGCTACACCTTTCCCCCAGATGAGCCAAAGTTAGCATATTGGGAGCTGTAAGTCTGTCATGAAGAAACCTGGGAGTCAAAGTCCAGAACACTCAGTGGCACTCCCTGGATGTCTGTTTATCCCAAGATACTTCTTCGTAAGTCTTTTCTGTTGCATTCGGCTGAGCCCAACCCTCTTAGTCAGCGACAACTGAAACCAGACTAAACAAAACCATTTGTGGCTTCTTTAAAACTCAAAAATCTGTTTTGGTTTGAGCTTTTGTGTGTCACGGGCCACATCTGGAGGCAACAGAGCCGTTATGAACAGTAGCCGTTAAAAGCTGTGATGTTCATTTTTGCTAGAGCTGGGGGTGGGGAGGGAAGCGTTCCGTGGAAGTAGAACCGAGAATAAAATGCAATGGAGGCAACCTACGGTGTATCAAGGTGATGTGCATTTTGCAACTGTGTGTGAGCGAGGAACGAGATGGCCTACAGAAGTGCGTGCTAGGCACATTACATGTGTTTCGTCTCTCTGTTTGTTTAGTAGATGATTTAGTATAAATAGAGAAAAGTGAGGGAGTAGAGAAGCCATAAGGTTGGGGTAAACGGAGAGCCATGCTGGATCTGACCCATAGGCCCCTTCGGTTCTGCATTCTTAACCACAATTCCAAAGGGACACGAGGTCACCGTTTTCTGGCTTGGGTCCTCCCAGTAACTTGTCCTGAGGTTCCTCCTTTTGATGATTTTAGAGTTAGAATGGAGACACCACCCATCCTGAGCATCCTTTCATAGCCCTCCCCTCTCCGAAGTTCTCAAGTTCTCTGTTAACTGTTTCCCAGGTTGGGAGAAATCACCACATCTTCTGGTGGCAGTGAGTTCCACAACTCCACCAGTTGTGCTGTGACTGAGCATGCAGGAGGGGGTGGTGGTAGTTTTCACAAACCCCCTTTGCAAAGGGGAAGGCCCTACTTGGCCCATTCGGAGCAGAATCCTGGCCAAGGTTGCTGACTAAAGTTTTGTGTTCATTTCTCTGGCTGCTCTGAAGCTCTTGCCCCTTTCTGATTGCGTTAGGGCCAGCCCTGTTTGGGTAGGATGAGCACAACTCTTTAGCCATTCCCAGTTGTGTGTGTGTGTGTGTGTGTGTGTGTGTGTGTGTGTGTGTGTGTGT
>JAHTLZ010000330.1:830378-848727 GCA_023846285.1 Phrynocephalus versicolor
TGTGTGTGTGTGTGTGTGTGTGTGTGTGTGTGTGTGTGTGTGTGTGTGTGTGCGCGCGCGCCTAGGATGGGTGTGCTGAAAAACATTTCATAGAATCCTAGAGTTGGAAGAGACCTCGAGGGCCATCCAGTCCAACACCCCTGCCATGCAGGAACCAGGGCCGGTGCTAGGTTTTTTTGCGCCCTAGGCGAGGGGCAGGGGGCGGGGGGCAGGGCGGCGGAGGATGGCAGGGGACGGTGACGGGCGTGGGGGCGGACGGCGACGGGCACGGGGGGTGGGCAGCAATGGACGGACGGCGACGGGCGGCTGGTGGGCGGCGGGTGGGCAGACGGCGTTGGCCAGCGGTGGTGGCAGCGGCGGGGGGGGCAGCAGGCTGTCCAGCGCCCTCTCTCCATTTTGGCACCCTAGGCAACTGCCTAGTTCGCATTAATGGAAGCGCCGGCCCTGGCGGGAAGCCCCATCAAAGTACTGTACCTCCGATGGATGGCCATCCAGCCTCCTTCTTCTATATTTGTGAATTATCCTCGTCTCCTAAGTTAATGAGGGTTCTTCTCTCTGCTTCACGGGCGACCTTCCTCATAAAGAAGTTGCAAGGGGAAAATAAAATAGTTTTCACTTGTTTTGCACTGAGGGCTTTTGCTTCACCCACATTGGATAAAACAAGGATGTGGTTAGTTTGGGGTTGTTGGTTTTTTGCAAGCATAGGGAGGGAGAGCAGATAGTGGGCTGATGTTTATCTGCTTTCTGAGAATCCTGCGGTTCTTGAGGCACCAGAGGAGAGGGTGGTGCCTGCTGAAGGATGGTTCCGTCAGCAGTGCAATGAATTATACCCCAAACCACAAGGGTAAGGCAAGATTCCTGAGCCATTGCATATGGCAGCCCTCCCCAAACCCAGATGCCCTGGACTACAAGTCCCATAATCCCACTGCCAGCTCCTATAGTCACATTGCTGGCAGAAGTGATGATTGGCCTCCTCCAGTTGGAGCAGCAGCCGGTGGACTGGCTGTAAGAGTAGGATGATAGGATCCTAGTGACCAGCCCTAGTTAGTGATCTGGCTGATGGGTTGTGTAGTAAGTCCAGAAGTTGAGCCATGGGAACTGGACATCTTTTCTCCTTAGGTTGAAACGTTTCACTACTCATCCAAGTAGGTTCTTCAATCTGTGGAAGGTTAGTAGGAGAACCCAATTTACCCACCCCAATTTATCTTCCACCTTGGTTTCACTTCACCCTGGTCTGAATAGGCTTGTTAGATGGATAATGGCTAGGGGTATGTGAAAATAACTCCCCTACACCCCTTCCCACACCCGTCAAGCATGGATTGCTAGCAGTGGGCTTCCTGGTGGAGGCGTGAAGTGGTCCTGATTTGTCTGGGGATCAACGAAAGAGCAGCATGATGAATTAGTCGATAAGTCACAACTAGAGTAAGCCCGTTCAGTGTGCCTAATCTAGTTCTGACTTAACGCAGGCTCGTCAGCCACCGAAAGCCAACCACGGTGCCAAATGCAACGTTGGATTGCCCACTTTTATTTGGCACCTGCCGTTCCAAAATTCAGAGCAGTTTTGAGCAGTTTTCGTTTTGCCTAAAATGGAAAGACGTGTTAGAGGGAAGTCCTTGGAGCAAAGTCACCGGCCGGTGGGCTGGTCGAACGAAATGTTTCATTTGTTGAAGTGGGAAACCAGTGTCAAACAGCAAAACAAGCAACAATACAAACAGCAACTTGGAGGCTTTGTGTACTGGAGAGAAAGGTCCTCCCCCCCCCCGGTTGGCTAGTTTAGGCCTCCTTTTAAAGCAGCCACATCCTTTGCACAACCACACAGACGCACATCAGGGCCTCCCTTGCACACATAAATCCAGTCGCCGTTCTGATCCCACCAGCGCCTGTCCGGTCCGAAGGGTCTGCTTTCGGCCACCGTGGAAGATCCGAGAGTGGGGGAGGGAGGGAGATGAGACACCCCCCCACCCCGCCATGCCGTCTGGCCTCTGCTTTTGATTAATGCTTTGGTCTCTGTTCCCGGCTTTGTAATGGTCTCCTCCGACATCAGGAAGTTGGATGTCAGGAGAGGCTGCGGAGAGACGGCTGACAGCTGTGGGAAAAAACTCATGATCTGTCTCAAAGTGCCATAGGAGTGGAGAAGGGGTGCAAGTGTGTGTGTGTGTGTGTGTGTGTGTGTATGCGTGTGTGTGTGTGCGCGCGCGCACACACACACACACACACACACACACACAGGAGATAACTGCAAGGCCTGCTGTTTCTCCGAATGCCAAGAAAAATCCTTTGGGACTCAGAGCTCCAGCGGACTTTGCTTATAAGGGGCTAGTTTTTGGAGGTCCAGTCGAGGGGATTAGGGTGGGGGGAGGTGTAGAACGAGGGTCTGTTTTATTCTGAAGAAAATCTGAATCAAGCACAAACAAAGCTTGTAACCCTCCCGGGCTGTTTTTGCTACCCTGAGCTCTGGGGTTTTGCAACCTGAAACCCTGGCCTGTATTTTTTTCTCCACCAAAGGTGAAACTATAGATCCTGGAAACCTTTAGCAGCGTGAACTCAACTTTTATATAAATAAATACTTCCTTTTTCACACCCTTAGACATTTTCCTCCCAGATCTGGAGGTGGAGTCCTAGCAATTACTGCCATATTTGTTATTCTTTCTTTCTTTCTTTCTTTCTTTCTTTCTTTCTTTCTTTTGGGGGGGAGAGCATTATAGACAGTAATGTGCAAGATTTGTTATCACAAGGTGGGATGATGGCGACCACCTTAGATGCCTTCAAAAGATGAATCGTCCTATTCTGAGAGAGATCATGTTAGAGTTGGGTGTGAATTTTTTTAAAAATGCAAAATTTGTTGTGAATTGCTGATTCGCTGATTTGTATTTGTATGAATTGATAAACCTCATGAATACATATTGATGAATTTTCAGCTATTTTTTTTTATTTGTTGGTCTATAACCCCCCCACCCCCACCCCAAGGTCCATAGAGACACCAACAGGCAATACCTTCATAGGTCACTATTAAAAATAAAAAAAGGAACATGGCAAGCTTTCGAGTGCAGTCAATCACCCTTCTTCAAAGCAGGTCCCAGAAGTTTAGACATGGTGAAAGATGTTCTTCACCAGGAGTTTACTTCTTAAAATCCATGGCTAGGTGATGTTGTAGCCAGGGCAGGAGTCTTGTTAGAGGCAAGAGTTGTTACAATAAATAAATAAATAAAATAAAATACAGACCAGCAAATCAAGTTTCTGCTTCCTTTGTTGGCATGCATGCCAAATTAAATCAGTGCTCGGTCTGCCCCCCCCGCGGGCGCCCCCCCCCCCCGCCCAAGAGGCAGCTCAGCTCAGGGTTGTCTTAAGAGATCATCTGGTGGTTCGTGAACTCTGGAGACCAGGGGAGAGGAACAAAAAAGAGTTAAGAGCAGGCAGCATGTTGGGAAGGGATGTGATTCATGCCTTCCTTGAACACCCCCCCCAAGGAAGAGGAGAGGGGGGTCTCCAGTCCCAGGGCTGCTGTGGGACTTGTCCTCTGATCCAGACTGTTTACCCTGACTCGCAAGGCTACGCTTTTGTTTTGTTTTTCCTGGAGGGGCGTTCCAGATGTCACAAGAGTGCCGTGTGGCATCCTCTTTTAGGAGAATTGAGCACTCTCCACCTTTGATGGAGACCCGGGTTTGGGGAACTACAAATGCCTCCAGCTAAGGCCCGAGTCTGAGGGCCCCGGAAGTCAGAGGAGGAGGGCTGGTCCCGAGGAGTCCCAAACAAATCTGAAAACTGTAGACATCTTCACGGCACTCCATCCCAGTTTCCCCGTGGAAGGAAAATAAAAACAGAAGAGGAGGGGGTGGAAAGCCATGTCTCGGTGGTTGGAGGAGACTTGATAATAATTATCATCTGAGAACCACAGAGCTGTAAGGGTCCCGAAGGATCCTCAAGTCAAACCCCTCCCAAAAGCCGCTATCTCATGACGGGGAAGATCTGGTGATTGTGAAAGTCTGGCTGTTCTCCTTTCCTGGTCACGTGACTGAAGATGTGGGTTCTCTGTTTCCACGTACAAGGAAATGTTTTTAAAAATAAAAAAGCACTAATAGCCAGAAAGCCAGCTGGTCAGTGCTGCTGCTGGTGGTGGTGGGGAAGAATAAAAATAAATTGAAACTTTAAAAAATGCCAACCAGCCCCAGGGCCAGCTGATCAGCGTGCGGGGGGGGGGGCGGCGAATAAAAAGAAAAAAAAAGAAAATTTAAAAAGCATCGACCAGCCCCAGGGCCAGCTGGTCGGCGCTAGGGGAAAAAGTGGAAAACCGGATCATATGCTCTCCCATGGACTTCTGGCTCCAGAAAAATGTGCATTTTTAACCAACACCAGAGGTAGGTCTTGGAAAGCTTGCTAGAAGGGACGTTACCAGGTGTTTGGTTTTTTTTTTTTAAAAGCTCAGTGGTCGTGGGGACAAGATTTTTGGAAACGGTTTATCTGAAAATTTGATCAGGATTTTCAGGGATGTGTGATAGAGCCCAAAGAGTCCCACAGCTGGATACATAAACCATTGAGCTACCTAGCCGTCAGAATGGAACAGGATAGAAGCTAGAAACTGTGGCTTCGGGACCATCCATGAAGGTGTCTGAAGCAGGACTCAGAAATAATACTTCTTGAACTATAAATTCAAGAACACCCCCTGTCTAGCTAGCTAGGTAAGCTGTTCTGGGAGATGGAGTCAGTTGCAGGGGATTCTAGCGAAAAGCAGACTGTTTCTTGTGCACATAATTTCTGTTCACTCCATGTGGACTCTGAATTAAATTATCCATGGATTTCCTCATTCTCTTCTAGGCCCAGTTGAATACATCAGTGTGGTTTGCCTTACAGAAATGCGATACAGGTTTTCTGGTTGGGCAGCCATGTTAGAAGCGAAGCGAAGCGAAGTGTCATAAAGTGAAGTGAAGCAAAAGTCATATGGAAATTAAAAATCTAATTTCTTCTCTCCAGCAGGAGAAGTGAGGATAGACAGGTGAGAGAGGATGAATTAAAATGCCATCCCAACTGAGTGTGTTGCATTATTATTTACACTAGCCACTCACAAACCTGCTGCAGGTGATGGAAATACCCAGGCACAAGGGAAAGCACTTTATCACAGGTTAAGTCAGGCATGTTCAATCTTCGGCCCTCCTGATGTTTTGGACCACAACTCCCAGAATTCCAAGCCTGTATTTCCAATGGCAAAAGACTGTGGGAGTTGTGGTCCAAAACATCTGGAGGGCCAAAGTTTGGACATGCCTGGGTTAAGTGATAAGGAACCGTTATCCTAGCTGTGTAGTTCAGCAGGCCTCTGGTACTGGAAATTGCTAGCAACCTGTCACATTGGGAATTTGCAGCTGGTGGCCAGCATGTCTAAATGACGTTCTAACTTCCATGGAGCTTCGGTTGGAATAGATATCAAAAAGGAGATCATCTATGTTGCTTGCTAAATCTCTCTCTCTCTCCTTGTCTTTTTCTTTCTGTCCATAGCAGGCTGTTGTCCCCAGAATACACAGAGACGCACTACACAAAGGATGGGCAGATGGTGACTCTGTCACCCAACCACACCGTAAGTAAAATAGGCAATGGCGTGAAGGTAGTAGGCAGTTTTGTGAACTGGTTGGTGAATTATTATGTATGATTAAGCTGGATGTATTATCTATAGAAGTGGGCACGAAAGAGAAAAACGATGATTCGGTTTGTTCTGTTTCGGGGGCCCTCAGTTCGTTTTGTTTCGAATGAATTTTTAAAACAAAAATTTGTACAAACTAAACCAAAACAAACTGGTTCGGGTTACCTGGGTGGCGCCGGTAGCGGCAATCCTGGCGGTGGTGGCGGCGGGGGACCTAGGCCGGCCTGCCAGCCGCTCGGCCACTCCAGCTGGCCAGTGGGGTTCTCGCCTCAGCAATCCTGCCAGTGGTGGTGGCCGCTCGGAAGCCTCCTCGGGGCCTTGCCGGGGTGCAACTTCACGGATTGGCGGTGGCAGCCGCCGCCGCCACCCATTAGGCTCAGTGCAGCCTTGCAGGGCTGCTCCACGGTGGATCATCGTCATTGTCACCGTCATTGGCTGCCCGGAAGGCCCTGGCAGCAGCTCCCCTGGGCAGCGGGAGGCCTCCAAAGCCCTCTCTGGATCCCCAGCAGCGGCCACCCCGGGCAGCGGGAGCCCTCTGAAGCCCCCTGCACGGAGGCTTCTCGTCGGCGCCGGCTGCTTTGGGATTTGGGCGGCCGGCGCGAGGCCTCCGAAGCCCCCTTTGCGGGGGCTAATCAGCTGCAGGAGTGGCTCTGGGTGGCCAGGAGGCCTTCCCGACCCGGACACCAGGAAGTAAGAGACGCCGGGGTGTGTGTGTGGAGAATGAAAAAGAACCGAATGAAACGGAAATTTCCGCTTTGTTTCATTTTTCTTTGAGTGAGCTGTTTGTTATTTGTTTTGTTCTGTTACAAAACGAATAATGAATAACATTATGTGTGTGCCCGTTACTTCTTGCTGAGGGCTTCCCTTCTAGTGCCCTTATTGCTGTCCTCCCACTATTGTTTTTATTACTGTTTTAACTGATGCTTTTTAATCTGTAAACTGCCCAGAGTCCCTCTGGGAAATGGTGCGGTATGAAAGTATAATAAATAAATAAATAAATAAAATGAATTTTGTATTCATTTTGTGCCCATCTCTGTTTTTGTTGTTGTGTTATATATTGGTTTAGGTGTGGTTTGGGGGTGGCTTTTGGGTTTTGTTTCATTTAGTACATAAAATTTTAAAAAACGAAGGTAAAAATCACTCCATCTCTTGCCTGTCCTTCCAGGATCACTGTTACTACCACGGTCACGTCCGAGGGTACGAGGGCTCCTGGTTGGCGCTAAGCACGTGCTCTGGAATTGGGTAAGAAAAGAGGTTCGGGGGGACCAGGTGTGAACAGACATTCCCTTTTTCTATAAGTCACAGATGGGGAACGGCCAGCCTGCAGGCCAGAGAGAGGTGGCCTCAGCACCCCCCCCGCCCCCGGCTACATGCATCGCTGGCAGGGGTCCTTCCTGGGTGATGGCCAGCATAGGTGGTGCAATATGAATTGCAAGGGAACACACATGGTGCAAGTGAACTGCACCTTCGTTTAATCATTTTCAAAATGGATATACTCGCCGTTCATTCTTCATAATTTCTCAGGACGTTGGCTGAAACACAATTGCTGTTCAGGATAACCCCACAACGGTGTAAATTTCACTTTTTATGACGTAAACTTCAACTGCAGGGGGTGTCCTTGGTCAGTTTCCATTGCACTTCTGGAAACATTCCAGGCACCGTTGTCACAGAAATTATGGAGAGCCATTGGGTTTGTCCACACCATGGTTTGGTGTGTGTGTGTGTGTGTGTGTGTGTGTGTGTGTGTGTGTGAGAGAGAGAGAGAGAGAGAGAGAGAGAGAGAGAGAGACAGAGAGAGAGAGAAGGAAAATAATCTCCAAAAACAATCCATATGACTCGCCAGTGAGTCTTTCACCAATGATGTGGTTTTGCTTTACTTGTGGCCAGCTGTTCCTTTGACTCACACGCTTTCAGACATTTTTGGGGGGCAGAGTTTGGAAAATATGTGTTAGATTGAATGGATTAACATTTAACATCCATTCCTTACTTTTTGTGTGTGGTTTTTTTTGGGGGGGGGTTTAAATCGGAGGGATGAACGTGGTCTTCTAAAAAACACTTTGAAAGCAGAAATCCCTTAAAATGTCGGCTTTTAAATCCTAATTCTTAAGAAGCATCAGTTGGCTTATCCTCTTATCTAATGTAACAATTTAAACATTAATGTGGGGTTTAAAATGTTAACGTGGTGTTTTGGCCTTCTAAAGTAGACAACAGGTAATAAGGTAGCCACCCCCCTTAGAGAAGCTAATATGTATTAATAATCTTCAAGAAAGTTAAGAAAGATGATAAGAAAAATAACGGTTTCTTTGAAATGTAGTGCTGGGGGAGAGCTTTGTAGATACCCTAGACTGCTAGAAAGTGAGACAAGGGGGATCCTAGATCAAACTGAGACCGAACAATCTCTGGAGGCAAAAATGTTGAAACCGGGTGTGTCCAACTTTGGGCACACCCTGAGAAGCCAGGATTCATCGGAAGAGACAATAATGTGGGGAGAGGTTGAAGGCAGAAGGAAAAGGGGAAGACCTGATACGAGATGGATCCACTCCCTAAAGGAAGCCACAGTGTTGAATTTGCAAGAGCTGAGGATCGCTCATTCATAGGGCAGCCCTACGTCAGACACAGCTTCACAGCACACCACCACCACCATAGAACCTTTATCTGCTTCCCAGGATGGGCAGCCTGGTTGCTTGGTTTAGCTCAATGGTTCTCAACCTGGGGGTCCCCAGATGTTCCTAGACTGCATTTCCCAGAAGACTCCAACACTCGCTGTGCTGGAAGGGGTTTCTGGGAGTTGCAGTCCAGGAACATCTGGGGAACCACAGGTTGAGAACCACTGGTTTAGCTAGTGATGGAGGAACACACACACACGCCCCCCTCCCCGATGCTGTTTCTTTCCCATCTATCTGTTGCCGCAGGTCCCTGCCGGTATGGCTGCTGAGCACCAGAAATTCTTATTCGCCTTGTGAAAAATTGGCTAGGACAGGAGAGAGAAAGAGACAGAGGGAGAGAAGGAGAAAAAGGAAAAACTTTCTTAGCAGTCCCTCCGTGAGTCATTTTCCTCCCCCTTCCCCCTGCAGCTAGTCATCATCCTCCCAGGCCTGGAAATAACCCCAGCAGCCTTCCCTTGTGTGAGCTGTCTCTTTAGGAATGCTTGCCAGTGAGATCATCCTTCAGCTATGTGGGCACGCACCCGCCACTGGTGTGTGACTCCAGATATTAATGGAGTTGCGCATGTGGAGAGGTGCCTCGTGGCCTTCGTCACCCTCCTCCTCCTCCTCGTGGCCCGTCGCCCCAGGCTGCAATCCAAGCGGGAGGGCAGCTGGACGTTCCCCTTGGCGCCGTTCCTCGAATCCACGATGGGATTCCATTTCTCGGTGCTGCCGTCCCCCAGCCAGGCCCCGTTGCATCATTTTCTGGTTGCGCTGCAAATTATTTGTCTGTTTTCTTATACAGTGCTACCCTGACTTAAGAGCAGCTCGACTTAAGAGCAAAAAACTGTTGCCGTTTTAACTGCTGCCTTACAAATTTTAGATGTGGTCTGTTCGACTTAGAAATATTTTTTTTCATATTTTGTTTGATATTTTAAACTTATTTTTTTTATTTTTTTAGATAGGTACCCCGACTTAAGAGTAGTTCGACTTAAGAGCATGCATTCAGAATGGATTAAATTCGTAAGATGAGGCACCACTGTATAGGAAAACTCCTTATCAAAACACAGCAGTTTGCATTTTCTAGGAAAATCTTAGGGCTATTTGTGTGTGTGTGTGTGTGTTTTGATAAGGAGCAGTATGTTTAAAAGGGTGTCTGCTTTTGCAGGCATTTAGACGTCAGACCACCAGACATTCCATACAAGCTCCATATTTGGAGTTTCTGACCTCTTTTTCCTTCCCAAAATGAAGTTAAGGGTGAGATGCAGGAAAATATATAGTGGACCCTCGTACAACAAACAGTTTGTATAACAAAATCTGTACAACATTAAAAATTCCAGAGATTTGCTTAACAGAATCGCCTGTGGGGCGAATCCATACAACATAAAAAACGGTCGCAATTAGGGATTACTCTGTTTTCAATGCTTTCCTATGGGAAATTTGTATAAAGGAAAATTTGCTTGACAGAATTTCATTTGGAACAAATTAATTCCTTTATACACGGTACCACTGTATATTGTATCAGCCCTATTCAATAGCTTATTCCTCTTAGGAATTGTCATTGTCAACTATTTCTATTAGTCTCAACCCCTCTTCCCTTTTTTGCATGACTCTTTCGTCACTTCTAGCAAGGAAGAAATCCTAGCTTTCACCTGCTTTCTCCGTCGGTTGTTCCTTTAACTTTTCCAACAATAGATCCATTTCCGCAACTTCCAGGCATTTTGAATGGATGAATGAGCCAACCAGCCAACCAACCAACAGGAGGAAAAAAAAGTGTTATAATTGCCTTGTTTTTTTTCTTTTCTTTTCCCTTTCCTTAGCGGCCTGATCGTACTGAACCACAATGACAGCTATTACCTGAAGCCTCCAGCACGCCCAGAATCTGAGCCTCACCTCGTTTACAGGACGGAGCACTTGCCCCTCAAAACAGGCACCTGCGGGCGCGATGACCAGCCGCACAGCAGCCTGGTGGACATTGCTAGATTCTTTCAGCCGGACACACTGCGTCGGGTAAGCCTTTGGGGGCTGCACTGAAAGTCCTGGGTGCAAGTGACCTATGGGGGGACAAGAACCCTGTAGATCAGCCATTGGTCCCAGGGCCAACACACACTTTCACCAGTTCAGTTTTGTGCTCCCCAGTCCATGGGTGTTGCAAGCAGAAATGGGTATGGGATAGGAAGCAATAAAGGAAATGGGAAATCTTCAGGGGTGGACGGAGGAGAAAGGTTAGAAGGAGGGATCTAGGAAGAGAGGCATGGGAGGGACATCTCTGGTACAGTTCTGGTCGCCATACCTCCAGAAGGATATTGTGGGAATGGGAAAAGTGCAGAGGAGGGCAACCGGAATGATTTGGGGACTGGAACACCTTCATTACCATCTGCGGCTGCAACGGCTGGGCCTCTTCACTCTTGAACGACAGTGCCTAAGAGGTAATCTGATTGAAGTTTACAAAATCATACACAGTGTGGACAAAGTAGATAAGGAAAAGTGTTTCCCCTATCGCACAAGACTAGAACTAGGGGGCACTCCATGAAAATTTTGGGTGCTAGATCTCAAACAAATAAGAGAAAGTCCTTTTTCACCAGAGGATCACTGGTCTGTGGAACTCCCTGCCAGAAGTGACAGCTGCCAGCCCTCGCAGCTTTAAGAAAGGATTGGACCAGTTCATAGAGAACAAAGGTATTAATGGCTATCATGATGGATGCCTAAGGACAACCTCCGGGTTGGAGAGATAGGCTGGATCTCTCTCAATGCCATTTGCAGGGAATTGTAAGCAGGTGAAGACATCTGCTTGGGAATACCCAGAAGCAAATGGTGAGCCACTCTGTGAGACAGAATGCTGGACTGGATGGGCTGTGGCCTCTTCCAGCAAGGCTGTTCTTATATTCTTATGTTCTTATCTCTCTAGGTTGTAGCCTTATGGCGCAGGAGTTAAACTGCATTACTGCAGCCAAACCTCTGCTGACAACTTGAGATTCAATCTCAGGTCACCAGCTCTAGGTGCACTCAGTCTTCCATCCTTCCAAGCCCGGTAAATTGAGTACCTGCTGTCTCTTGACTTGACAGTGTGTAGCCTGCATCATTAACTTGTAAACTGCCCAGAGAGTGCTTTAGGTGCTAGGGGGTGGTATATAAGCAGTGAGCTTGGCTTGGCTTCAGAAGAGATGATTGGTTGGTTTCCACTTGGTGCAGAGGTCTGCATGGTCTTTAACTAAATGGCCCTACCCTACGTGAGAAGGGCTCTGGTGTCCCTCCTCTTTGGTCTTTCAGAAGTAGCGACTTGTCTGCATCAAGCTCCAAAGCCCAGCTAAAGGGGGTGAGCACCACCCTTGAATTCTGTGCAAAATACAAGGGCTTTGATGCAAAATGAAGAGGGTGCATTTTAACAACGATGACCAAAAATATAAATAAATAGTGCTGGTCTTTTTCTACGGAACAAAAGAAGCTTTACACCGATGGAGGAGTGAGGAGTGGATCCAAGCCTTTGGTTGTCAGCTGCTCCTCCTGGGCCAAGATTTTCTTCTGAAGTATTTGATGCTAGCTGTTTGTTTCTGGCATTGGAGAGGATACAAATCTTCCCTTATTTTGTTCCCATCAGAATTTTTCTCCCTGCTGCATGAGAATGTACAAGTTTTTGTGCATTTTTCTTCCACTTTTTAAAACGAGAAAGCACCTTGTTTACACTAAAGTTCAAACATCAAAAATCCGTAAATTCAAACACAAACTACAGCAGTCACAAAGCATGCCATTGTGCCTGTTTTGAGACCACAATTCAGAGCAACTAGGATTATCGGAAAGGATGGATCTGTTTAACACCCCTGGGTGGTTATCTTCCATCTGCTGGATAAAGCAAACCAAAGGGGACTAAATGATTCCAAAGTTTCTTGTCTTTTTCGTTCCCTGGCTTCTTCAGTTTTACATAATGGCTCTTTGGGGGGGGGGGTGTAAAAATACATTCCATACAAAATACTTACATTTTCTATTTAAAAGTTGTAGTTTGTTCAAAGATCCCCTGTTGTGTGCAGGTGCAGAATACAAGCAGTTTAGTGTAAAATGCAAGGGGTTTGCACACAAAAATCAGGCTTTTTTTTTTTAAAAAAAAATACTACTCCTGATGAAAAATTGCTGTTTTTGACTTTGTGTAGGAGCAAAAAATAAAATTAAAAAATCGTGCAGGCTGATACTTTTATATTACAGTGTCTCAAAATATTCTATTAAGAGGAAACATTTTTTCCAGTATTTGTTGCAGCCCTAGTAGTCTCTGTTTCTGCACCTTAGTGCATTTCCGGGGATGCTAAAACAATTTGTTTTGCAGAAGAAAAGGGACATCTGGAAGACGCTGAAATACATGGAGCTCTTCATCGTTGCTGACTACACCCTGGTAAGAGCGCCCTCTCCCTTTGCTTTGGTCCAGTGCTTCCAGACTTTGGGTCCTTGGATGTTCGTGGACTAAACCTCCCAGAAGCCTTCACCACCAGCTGTGCTGGCTGGGATTTCTGGGAGTTGTAGTCCAAGAACATTTGAGAACCCAAAGTTCAGAACGACTGCTTTAGTAAGAGCATATTCTTCCACGTGATCCCTTGGTGGAATGAGATTCTCAAGCAGCCTCCAAAGAATCTCAGCTTCACGGCACATTCTTATTTATTTATTTATTTATTTATTTATTTATTTATTTATTTATTTGGGCCATGCTTCTGAGCAGTGGATTCGTGGCACAAGCTTTTGGTCTAATCCAGCCCAGTACGGCTTATGCCAGGCCCGTTTTCATTCCCATTAGCAAGTTTATTTATATTTATTTGTTGTATTTGTTGTAAGTTGCAGATGCTTGTCAAGACTTACAGCAGGATCCTTCCAGAAATGTCAAGGTCATAGCCACTTAAAACCTATTATTCCTAGCTTAGTTTGTTGAAGTATGGTAGCCTTGCGGAGCAGTGGTTAAAGTGCAATACTGCAGCTAAAACTGCTCACGAGCCAGGTTCAGTCCCAGAGTGCTGGCTTGAGGTTGACTCAGCCTTCCATCCTTCTGAGGTTAGTATATTGAGTACCCAGCTTGCTGGGGAGGTAGAGGAGAGGGGCAATATGTAGCCTGCACGATTGACTTTTAAACTGCCCAGATAATGGTGTGGTATACAAGCAACAAGCTGTATATAAGCAGTGTGCTTTATATAAGCAGCACCCTTTAAGGGCCTATCCAGATGGGCAAAAGTTCAGCAGCAAATGAGGGCACATAGGTGTGGTGGGGTGACTGATATTGGTGCCAATGGCTGTGGTCACACCTGGGCTTCGATCCTGATCTTCTGAAGGTCCGGCTTTTCCTCTTCGTCCCATCACGTGATTTAAATGTGGAAGAAGAGGTCTCACGTCAAAATCTGTTTTTTCAATTTTAAAGTGCAGTTCAGCCCCCTTGGCCAGCAGGTGGCGCTAGCATTTTAAAAAAACGGAAGACTTTTCTGGGGGGGAATTAATGTTTGTCGCACAGATAGAGTTTCCTGTTACTCCGATATGCAGGCAAATTTTTTTAAAAAGCCCCGATCGGCCCCAGGAACAGCCAGTGGGTGCTATGTAAAAAGAAAGAAAAAGAAACCCGGATCATCAGCGGGGTCACACAGCGTCTGCCTCCTTAAAAGCTGGATTTTCAAAGCGAGGCAAAAAATGCCCAGCCTGGATAGGTGAGTCACAGAAACCTCGCTTAAGGGAGCTTTACCGGGTTTTCTTTTTTCTTTTTTTTCAAAAAGTCCGGAGGCCATGAGGATGGCATTTTTGGGCACGATTTATTTAGTAATTTAAACTGTTTTTAAAGGGACATGTGACCGAGCCCATTGTTGCACTGGAATTATCACTTCCTTGAAAATCTTTGCATATTATTCTGCTGGGTTTCCCAGGAACTAAATCCTTAGAAATACCTTCCTTGTGACAGCTTTGCCTATGCAATTTCACTGTTCTTTTTCCTTGCTGTTTTTTTTTTAAAATACACCAGCAAAACTGTCCATTCACATCTTCTGGATGGAAATGGATTCTGCATTGCAAAAAACAAAAAAAACAAAAAACAAAACAAAAAACAAAAAAACAAAACCCAAACCAAAACAAAACACATTGCAAAAAGTACTGTGTTCAATTTCATGTCCCTCCTAAGATCAAGGGATTCTGCATTGCGTCGGGGTGCTGAATTTCATCAGTAACAACAAAGCCCACTTCAAACATCGTGCAGGGTTTCTGAAGGAGCATCCTGTAATCTCCAGGCTTAAAAACAGGGTGTTTCAAAGGGCCAGATGCAGGGGAGTGGTATCAGGATACAGAGATCTAGTCTCATGCGCTCCCAGAGGCATCTGGTGGGGCCACTGTGAGATACAGGAAGCTGGACTAGGTGGGCCTTTGGCCTGATCCAGCAGGGCTCTTCTTAGGTTCTTATGTTCTTATCCCAAAAGTGTGAAAGGCAGGGAAGAGGCCCGGGTCTTGTGTCTGTCTTGTTGGGAGGAAAAATAATAATCATGAGCCAGCTAACATCTGGCCCCTGTGCAGTGAAGCCGTAATGCTTTTGCAAAGCCTTGTGTGCTGGTGGCTGTCCAAACATGGTGTGAACCCCTACCAGGGATGAATGGCTCCCAGTGTGAGTGACCTCCTTTTGTCTACTGGGAAGCTCCTGCCAGATCCCTTTCTCTAGACTGGGACCTCGGGTGCTGTTATTACAATATTTGCTTTACTCATTTCAGCTACTTCCAGGGTGGCCTCGTCTGTCTTTTTCACAGCTGTCAAGTGTTACTTGTTTTGATTGTGACTTATAGCATCCCGGAGCCAGGCAGACTTCTGGGAAATGCAGTCCCCTTTGCCCCCACCAAAAGTAATGTGTTTAAATTCTTGTGGGGGGGGGGGCGGGCGCGGGGGTTACTGGAAAAAAAAGCAGGAGCAATGCTTTCTGTTAGTATGGTTTCCTCTTTTGAAGATGGCCAAGAGGAATGTCTTTCCAGTCAGATATGTCCTGTGGGCCGCCTGCGCCTGACCATGACATCAGACATCCATTTTTCTATGTGAGAAAGAAGCTTGCAACAGAGGTGCCAGTTTAAGAGATCTGATATTATTGTTCTCTAAATGCTCTAAGCACATATGATCTGGCCTGATTTCGGAAGCTAAGCAGGTTCGGCCCCGGTTAGTACTTGGATGGGGGACCACCAAGGAATACCAGGTGCTGTTAGGTGCCTGGAGTAGGAACTGGCAAGCCACTCCAGGATTCCTGCCAAGAAAACTCCATGGACATGGAGTCACAAAGAGTTGGTCACAACTGTAATGACAGAAAACACATACACACACACAGAGAGAGAGAGAGAGAGAGAGAAGAAGGAGCCAGAATGCAGAGAAATCCTTCTGAATAGTATCCAGAGTGCAGGACATGTGTCTGTATGGAAATAATTTTCCAAAGAGCACTTCTGCAGCCTGTGTGTTGGCTTTTGCGCGACAAATAATGCCAATAATGGTGCTTGCCTCCATGCCATGTTCCTCCTTTCTTCCTGTTCTTTCTTTAGTTTACAGCTCAGAAGCAAAACTTGGGCCGTACAAAGCAACGGATCATTGAGATTGCTAACTACGTAGACAAGGTAACCACGCAACATCTGAATAACAGGGGGCTATGGATGATGTTGGGTGGCCCAGGGATCCGTAATGAGTCACATGACACAATCACACGGCCAAGGAATCACGGCTGGTTAGAGAATTTGTCACGCCTGTGTTCTGAATCGGATCGGAGTGTTTAAATGATGGAGCGGCCTGTATCATGGAGGAAGATGCCTGGTGGAAGGAAAAGGGACACATGCATCTCTTCAGTTGCTTGGATCTGTTGTTGTTGTTGTTGTTGTTGTTGTTGTTTTTTAAACTGGACCCTCCCACAGTCTCTTTGCTTCTCATGTGATATGAACTGCTGGACAGCTTGGCAGGTTAGATCTTTGGCTGCAGAGCCAGAGGTTGGGAGTTCGATTCCCCCCCCCCCCCCCCGCTCTCCTAGACCAGAACTGGATTCCATGATCCAGGGGATCCCTCCCAGCTCTGCATTTGTATGCATTTGTACGATGAAAATGAAAAGCGTTCAACATCCAGAGTTGCCCCTATCCTGTCTGGTTTTACACTGGGTGTGGCATTTCTCTGTGGTAATGAATAATGCATGAGAGGTGTCTGTGCTGATTAGTGGATTTGTGGACCAATAGAGCCTGGGGAGTGGCCTAAGGGGATTTAAGGCTCTGCTCAGCACTGATTTAGATAGATAGGGCTAAAGGATAGATAGGGGCAGATAGGGCTAGATGGGACCTACAGAAAGAAAGGGAATCTGACAGAGGCTGAGAAATGAGATTGTTAAGAGTGTGAGAAAACTAAGTGTTTAGCATTTGTATACTTAGGAGCGGGATTTATTAGTGATCACTTTATTATTTATATAGGAGCCGCGTGGCACAGTGGTTAAATACCTGTACTGCAGGTAAAACTGTGCTCACGACCTGGGGTTCAATCCCAGGTAGCAGGCTCATGGTTGACTCAGCCTTCCATCTTTCTGAGGTTGGTAAAATGAGTACCCAGCTTGCTGGGGGGGGGGGCAATGTGTAGCCTGCATGCTGTAATTAAAACTGTAAACTGCCCAGAGACTACATGAAGTGGTATGGGGCGGTATATAAGCAGAACACTTTTATTGATCAAACTTGAGTGGGTTTGAGCTACATTCTTCTGGATAGAGGGAAGCTCTTCTCCCTTTCACAAAATACCAGAACTAGGGGACATCCACTCAAATTGAGGGCTGGGAGAGTAAGAACAGACAAAAGAAAATATTTTTTCACCCAGCGTGTTGTTAGTCTATGGAACTCCCTGCCACAGGATGTGGTGATGGCATCTGGCCTGGATACCTTCAAAAGGGGATTGGGCAGATTCCTGGAGGAAAAGTCCATCCCAGGTTACAAACCATGAGGGAGATGTGTCATCTCCAGGCTTAAAACCGGGGTACTTCAAGGGCCAGATGCAGGGGAGGAGTGGGATCAGGAGACAGAGATCTAGTCTCATGCGCTCCCAAACGCATCTGGTGGGGCCACTGTGAGATACAGGAAGCTGGACTAGATGGGCCTTTGGCCTGATCCAGCATGGCTCTTCTTATGTTCTTATGTTCTTATACTCCAACATGTTACCATGAATTATTTTGATTCTGCTTTGTAATCAATACACTTCTTTTATCTTTATTCAACCTAAAAACAGTCTGAAGGCTTTAACTGATTAGCTAAGCTAGTTGGTGGCAGTGTTTTTCAGTAGCCTGTGAAAGGGCCGGAAGAAAGCACGTTAATGCTTTCGGGAAAAACAGGCATTGTTTGAAAGCACCTTTAGGAAGGCTGTCCTATAGATCTGCTGCATGGGTTTCCTCCGGACCAGATCCTGTTGCACTGCAGCAGGAATTTGTTTGTTTGTTTACAGTGATACACCCAGGGCCGTCGCTTCCATTTAGGCGAACTAGGCAGTTGCCTAGGGCGCCAAAAAGGAGAGAGGGCGCTGGCCAGCCTGCTGCCCCCCCCGGCCCCCCGCCACTGGCCACCGCCCTCCGCCCCCCCTCCGCCCTCCAGCCACCTGTCGCCGTCCACCCATCGTTGCCTGTCGCCGTCCGCCCGCCGCCCCCGTGCCCGCCGCCATCCCCCGCCGCCACCCTGCCCCCCACACCCTGCCCCACCCGCCCCCCGCCCCTCACCTAGGGCGCAAAAAAACCTAGCACCGGCCCTGGATACGCTGCCCATTTAGTGGACAAGCCCTTACTTATTGTTGTTGTATCTGTTCATTTGTTTGTTTGTTCTTTATATTTCGCTGATTTGATCAGCCTTTTGTAAGCCGCCCAGAGTTCCCTAGGGAAGATGGGCGGGGTATAAATTCAATAACAAATAAATAAATAAATACTCTGGGCGGCTTTAGATAGCTAGACAGACAGACAGACAGACAGACAGGCAGGCAGGCAGGGAGGCAGGCAGGGAGGGAGGCAGATAGATAGATAGATAGATAGATAGATAGATAGATAGATAGATAGATAGATAGATAGATAGATAGATAGATAGATAGATAGATAGATAGA
>JAHTLZ010000330.1:864314-878978 GCA_023846285.1 Phrynocephalus versicolor
AGATAGATAGATAGATAGATAGATAGATAGATAGATAGATAGATAGAATGTGGGTGTGTATGTGGGTGTGTTTTCCTGCCACCAAGAGCCATTCTGCAGCATTCAAAGTGTGACATTAAAAGATGCGTAGGCTCCAGTAGGCCCACTGGGAGGTGGGCGTGAAATCAGTGCACATTGACCTTAACAAAGGCGGAGTTTTTCATGGCTCGTTAATCATATTGAGCCTGTCTGATTGGAAGGCAATTCTGATTCCAGGTGTGCAAAGACCAGCAGTGTTTGAACGCTTCCTTTTTTGAACTGGATAAATGTATCTCCAAGTGCCATGGACATGGGGTGAGTGATGAGCTGAGATTGTACCTTGTTTATGGAGTTGTACCTGAATTTGTTTGTTTGTTTGTTTGTTTATACCCTACCTTTCTCCTCAAGACGGACCCATAATTAAAAAGCTGAAAACAGTGAATATTTAAATATTTTAAGGGATCCAATAATAACTACAGTAAAGAAGCAGTAAGCAAAAGCTACACCAAAGGTACATTTAAAGCAGGAAGGCCCAACCTCCATTTATAAAAACAAAAACAAAAAAAAAACCCTCTGAGGCAGCCAGTTACTGAGATAAAGCTTGCCTTAAGAGAAGAGTCTTCACCTCCTTGTGGAAGGGCTGTAAAGATAGGGCCAGGTTGGCTTCCAGTGGGAGGGAGTTCCAGAGATCCACAGGAGAAGGCCCTCTCTGACATCGTCATGCCTGCGAGCCTGGTTTTGAACTGAGAGAAAAGCCAGCCCTGATCATCTTGGACATGCAGAAGTCCAAGCTGAAAGAGGGATCGGGGGCTGAGGAGGCTGTTTTAATCCCTAGGTGCCAGAGCAGTTCCCCTGTGGGGACTGGCTGGAGGGTCTTCAAGTACAACCCACTGCAAGGCCATCCTCAGGAATCCCAAAACGAATACCTTCAAAAGGGGATTGGACAGATTCCTGGAGGAAAAGTCCATCACAGGTGACAAACTGTAATGGACATGTGTCATCTCCAGGCTTAAAACCAGGGTACTTCAAGGGCCTTCAGATGCAGGGGAGTGGTATCAGGAGACAGATATCTAGTTTCATGCGCTCCCAAACGTCTCTGGTGGGGCCACTGTGAGATAAAGGAAGCTGGACTAGATGGGCCGTTGGCCTGATCCAGCAGGGCTCTTCTTATGTTCTTATGGCTCAGTGGAGGATCTCCTAGCCTAAGGCTCCAAACCCACATCCCATTGAACTAGCCCTACTAATTCATCAAGTCTATTTTTGCCTTAAAACCTCAGATCTAATTCTAATTCCGGCCGCTTCAAGCCAAGTATCTGGAGTCCCTAGTTAAAGCCTCTGTGATGGCATCTGGCCTGGATGCCTTCAAAAGGGGATTGGGCAGATTCCTGGAGGAAAAGTCCGTCCCAGGTGACAAACCATGATGGAGATGTATCATCTCCAGGCTTAAAACCAGGGTCCTTCAAGGACCAGATGCAAGGGGGGAGTGGTAGTAGGAGACAGAGATCTAGTCTCATGTGCTCCCAAACGCATCTGGTGGGGCCACTGTGAGATACAGGAAGCTGGACTAGATGGGCCTCTGGCCTGATCCAGCATGGCTCCTCTTACGTTCTTAGGATCTAGCTATTTGCTCATCGCCAGTGTTGTCTTGACACGTTCTTGCGTGCAAAGGAGGACCCAAGAAGAGACACGGGCCAACATGTCCTGTAGCTGAAGGAGCACCTTCTCTTTGTGAGCTTTCCCCTCAGAGATCTTTTCAGAAGAAGCCAATTCCTGAGTGGATGACTGATTGAAAAAGAGGAAGAGGTTGTGAGAGGAAGCAATTCAGGTTTGCCTAGCAACTTTTCGGCATGTTACCCAAGAGAGGCCTTAAACAAGTTTTATTGAAAAGGGGTATTTAGGGTCCCAGCCTGACCCATCCTTCAAGGGCAGGAGAAAAGCCAGGATAATCTGAGCCATAAGCTCATCGCTTTATTCAATTTGGCACCCGCTCACTTGCTTCGGCATTCTAATATTCGTAAAATCCAAGCGGCACATAAAATTAAGCTTCAGTCTATAAAAATCTGTTCAGGGAACATTTGCTAAAATAGGCAAAGACAACCAGTAAATTAAGAACAGAATGTTAACTACCAGTGCTGTGATTTCTGGGGCCTTTTTTTTTTGTTAGAGGCAGGTTTTTTGCCTCTTTCCTTTCCTGTTTTTAGTCTGTAGGCCAGAATCTTACTGCAGGTTCACGCTTCCATAAGAGCAAAAAAGGGGGATTGAGCCGCGTGGCCATCACAAAACACAAATGCAAAAACTTGGCTACAGACAATACTTTTATAGGCCACTAAAAATAAAACATTGCAAGCTTTCGAGTGCAACACACTCTTCTTCAAACACAGCAAAATATATGTTTTGCCAGGAAGTTATTCTTAAAGTTCTTGTATGATGTAGGCCAGGCAAGGAGTCCACTTAGGGTATTTGTACACGACCCCTAAACTCCGTCGCAAATGGCTCCCAGCTCCGGAGCTTAAAATTGTTTCCCCACCAGCTCTGGAGTTTACAGATAATTAAGTGCGACCACGCCCACCTAAACGCGTCCCAGCGCACTTTTCAGGTACCTGCTCTCCGGAGGTGAAAATTCCTGATGCGGATATAACGTAGTGACTGCCGGGCTCTCCTTGCTTCTGTTTGTTCTTTTTTTTGCCCCTCCCCGCCCCTTTAAGAGATCTGAATGCAGTGCCGGGACGGCAGAACGGAGGTGAGCGGCATTCTTTTCTTCTCTTTTTTTCTCCCTCCCCTCACGCAGCCAGCAGCCAGGAGTGCAGAGGGGGTGGGAACGCAGGAACAGCGACAAACCCCTAAGATCTCTGGTCCGAATTTAAGTGGCCAGCAGATCTTAGGGGTCGTGTGAAGAGGCTCTTAGAGACAGGAAGTCATTGGGCAGTTGAAAAAGCTGCTTAAGCCTTGGGTTTCACACACCCCTTCTTCAAACAAAGGAACATGGGTCATACACCCCCCACCCCACTCACTCACTCACCAATCTCCATTTGGCTGTACTAGATATACAAGTCCTTGTTGGCCAGAGAGGGAGGGGGAAGAAAACAGTTAATGTAGAGGACCCATGTGCTTCATTTTTGGATTGGGTTACAATTTATTCAGCCCAATAGGTTTGCCAGTTGGAACCAGATTGAATTGAAGTGATATTACCTAGTGGTTACAGTCTTGCCCTTTGGTGTTGAGAGTCCTTGTGCCTCATTCCAAGTCCATGGCTGGAAAAACTAGAGGCATACTCAAGTTTATACAGGAATTGTCCAGTTTTCCCTTAAATGCCTCTAGTGTTGGAGCGTTCACCACCTCCCAAGGTCATGGGCTCCATTCTTGTACTCCTCTGACAGTTAAGAAGTTTTCCCCACTATTCAGCCAAACCCATTGTTGTGTGCCCTGCACTCTGGGATGATCAAGGACAGACTGTGCCCTTCCTCTGTATATCAGCTTTTTGAGCATAATGGGAGAACCAATACTTTGAGGGTGTTCACAAGTCAAACAGGAGAGTCTGAAATGACAAGTGACTTTTGAACAGGATTTCTGGGAGTTTGCAGTCCACAAACATCTGGGGACCCACAGGTAGAGAACCACTGGGCCGTTAGAACCTTAAGTCTTTCTAGTAAGAGAGCTATAGCTCCTTGAATTAGAATGGAAAATCCGAGGTGCCTTTCAGAACTACAAATCTCAGAATTCTATAGCTTTGGGCTGTTAATGTGGAATCAAACTGCTATAAAACTGTCTGGTAGGGGCGTGCTTGTATCCCAAGGGTTGGTTTTCGGTGTTGGTGTGTTTTTCTGGAGCCAGGCCTCAGGCTGACCCCGAGTGATTTTCCCGTCCTCTCCCAGGTGTGCAACAGCAACCGGAACTGTCACTGCGATGCCAGGTGGGCCCCTCCGTATTGCGAGAAGCCAGGGCTGGGTGGCAGCGTGGACAGCGGACCCGTGCAGTATGACAGTGAGTGTTGAGCCTCAACCCAGTCACTGAAGGAAACTAAAAGCACCTTCACGCTCCAGGCCTGAGAACCTGGAAAAGAATTCTTTTCTCCACATCAATGCCTTGGGATGGAATTATTGCAGCTTCTAGTTGGATGCAGCTTTTCCTTTAACAAGGGACTGTGTGTTGTGTCATTATAGTCGTGACCGACTCTTCGTGACCCCATGTCCATGGAGTTTTCTTGGCAGGAATACCGGAGTGGCTTGCCAGTTCCTCCTCCAGGCGCCTACATCACCTGATATTCCCCGGTAGTCACCCATCCAAGTACTAGCCAGGGCCGACCCTGCTTAGCTTCCGAAATCAAGCGAGATCGGATGTGCTTAGGGCATCTAGGCAGCTTTAAAAAGGGACTATGGCATGTTATGGAGTAGGAACTGGCAAGCCACTCCAGTACTCCTGCCAAGAAAACTCCATGGACATGGAGTCATGAAGAGTCGGTCACAACTGTAACGACAGAACACACACACATGGCATGTTAAATAGGATCGCAGAATAACTGAGTTGGAAAGGACCTGTAAGTAAGGCCATCCCGCTCCGTGTAGGAACCCAAATCCAAGCAGATCTGACTGATGGCTGTCCATTTTTCTCTTGAAGCCCTCCAACGTTGGAACACTCACCGCCTACTGAGCTCATTGGTTCCGTTGTTGTACTTCTCTAACAGTCAGGAAGTTTTCCATGCTCTTCGCCCTAAATCTGGCTTCCTGTACCTGGAGCTTCTTACATGCACATTTACACGTCCTGTACTCTGAGATGACTGAGAACAGATCCCGCCCCTCCTCTGTAGGACTGCCTTTTAGGCTCTCCTATCGGTCTTCCTTTTCTCTAGGCTAAACAGGCCCAGTTTTTTCAGCCATTCTTCCTAAGGATTGGTTTTCCAACCCCCCCAACCATCCTCGTTGCCCTCCTCTGAATTGCTCCAGTTTGCTGGCATCCTTCTTAAAATGATTCGATCATAGCTAGCAGTTCTGTGCACAAGGCTGAGCTGAGAGAAGGAATCAGGAATTTAATTCTAGTCAGTAAATAACGGGATGCAGCTTTCTAAAAAATTTTCCTAAGTCTTAGTCTTAGATATACATACACATATGAACAGCTTAACTGTGTTCCGCATAAGCGTAAAAAGCTGGCCTTCCATATTTCCATCATCAAGGAGAGGAACATATATTTTTGGCACTGCTGTTTAATCAAAAATAAAACCCTGGTGGCTGGTCTATGAAATCTGCTCCTGCTGTAGCTTTGCAGTCGCACCTCCATTTCAAAGGTATTGCTGTCCTTCCTTAATTTTTTCTTTTTATTTACCAGATCATGAGACCGTGGTGACAGTCCTTGGGGTCTTGGGTGTGATCCTGGCTGCTGCAGCTGTTGGGTGCTTTGTCTTCTACAAACGGAACCGTTCATTCCTGGACAAGTGGGTCAAAGGCTTAGGGAGGAGCCACAAGGTCGGGCGGCCATTCTCTAGTGACAGGTGAGCTGCTTCCCCCTTATAATCTTTTTCACCACGAGAGATTTTTAGTGTAGGAAAGGAAAGAATCCCAGAAGATCCAGGTACCCGGAGGTCCAAGGCCAGTTTTCTAACACCCTCAGAAAGCTGTCTGAAACTGGTGGTCAGTAGGACCTCCATATCCGCCGGGATAGGTTCCAAGCACATACACACATTGGATGGATATGGATAATAGTGAATACTTTATGGTAAAGTGTATTAAAACACTCCTGTCCAGGAAAATTTTTTGACATGCATCACCAGAACCGGCCAGTAGAGGGTGCTGGTGGCTGTGTGATGTGTTCTTCACTAACAAAGATTCATACTGTAGCACAGTGTCTGGCTCCCTCTAGTGCCAAGACATGGTAATACATGCAGAAATAGCTATTTCTGGATTTTTTATATTTTATTTTAATTTTTAAAATATTTTCAAATTGTGGATAAATGAAACTGTGGATATTGATCCCATAGATACAGGGCTGCATTTCTATAGAAAAGCCCACTAAACTGGGCAGGGGATGAGAGGCAAAGGATGTTTCGTCTTGGTGTGAACATGTGTTCGCCACAAGTAATCTTTGTTTCCTGCTGTACATCTCCACATGTGGGGCTGGAGAGAGTGTTATCTCATGGAGGCTTAGCAGGATCCAGCCTCCACTACCTGCACAGAGTGGTCCTCATTCCATTTGGGCCCCTACAAAGTTCAACATATATGCCCTCTCCATGGAAAAACCTGAGAACTGAGCTGAAGTAGGGGTTTAAGTGCATTGTTACCTGAAAGTAACACATTTCTTTCCTATGCCATCTATCTTACGTTCCTTCGGGAGCAGTCACAAGGGTGAAACTGGTAGAAAACCAGGGTGCTTTTTTCGCACAGCTATTAGATGCTAAAGAGCCAGATCAGACTGCATTGGGGAAGCTACCCTCTCCTTCCTTCCGGCCGCTTCGGATCCAGGTCAGGAAAGGGCCACCTCATTCATCAGCGCCATTTAGAATCATAGAATCCTAGAGTTGAAAGAGATCTCCAGAACCGCCCAATCCAACCCCCTGCCTTGCAGGAACCCCCATCAAAGTACCCCCAACAGATGGCCATCCAGCCTCTGCTTAAAAACTTCCACCACCCTCCTTTGGGGCAGCATATTATTCCACTGCCGAATAACTCTAACTGTCATGAACTTCTTCCTAATGTTCAAATGGAATCTCTTTTCCTGCTGTTTGAAACCATTGCCTCTATGTTGGTTGTTCTTCCCCCTCTGTCTCTCTCTGCCAGGCATGGCACCGTCCCTCACAAGACGACCCAGGGCCATTCCAACTCAGCCTTCACCATGCAGGGTATCTCCTTCCCGGCTTCCTCCAGCAAAACGCCAGGCAGAGGTTCCAGCCAGGTAAGTCGATTCCTAGTTTCTGGATGAGAGTTAACCCCAAAAGGTCACAGCAAAATCTTTCTGGCTCCACCCATCTTCCCTTCCAGCCTGCCAATCGCTGCTAGCCCGGCCTTCATGCAAAGAGGGTACAATTTGGGCCTTTTCGCACGACCCCTAAGATCCACTGGCCCCTTAAATTCGGACCAGAGATCTTGGAGGTTCGTTGCTGTTCCTCCGTCCCCACCCCTCCGCACTTCCTTGCTCCTGTCTGCGTGAGGGGAGGGAGGGAAAAAGGGACAAAAGAATAAAGGCTTACCTCCCCGTGCCGGTGGAAGCTGCTCCGAGCCCGGTCACTTCCTGATTCCTTCTCTTAAAGGGGCGGGAGGCAAAAAACAACAACAAAAAGAAGCGAGGAGAGCCCGGCACATCTGCATCAAGGAATTTCCCCCCTCTAAGAGCAGGTACAAGAAAAGTGCGCTGGGACGCGCTTAGGTGGGCGTGGTCGCACTTAATTTCCTGTAAACTCCGGAGCTGGTGGGCAAACATTTTTAAGCTCCGGAGCTGGGAGCCATTTGCCCCGGAGTTTAGGGGTCGTGTATAAACAGCCTTTGTGCCCATCCAGAGGCTCCAGCGTGCAGGAGGGGGTCAGGAGCTCAATCAAGGTGGACTTTTGCCCGTTGATTGAGCTCCTGCTCCTTCCTGCACGCTGGAGCCTCCGGATGGGCACAAATTGTACCCTCTTTGCCTGAGGAAAGCACCCACCTTTCCCAGCCTCCCTATGGCACCTGCTCTTTGCACATGCACAGGGGCTTCCCCAAAGGACCTCTATGCTGAAGACAGGAGCAAACATACATCAATGCTGTTCCCTCAGCATGAAGGCCGGGTTAGCAACTATTGGCAGGCTGGAAGGGAAGGCGGGTGGAGCCGGGAAGATTTTGCTGTGACCTTTTGGGGTTCACCCCTATGATTTGAGGGGAGATAGGGTAGTACTTTTCAGATACTTTAAATATACAGTGGTACCCCGACTTAAGAGCAGCTCAACTGTGACAACACCTCCCTTATAAACGTGTAATTATGATGAAAACATGAAGTGTAGGGAACCAAATTATTAATCTTCACAGGATCCACTTGGTAATGCTGCCACCTTTTAAATTGTCACCTTATGAACTGGGACAGACTCAGATGTATAATATAAAAATAATGATGATGTTTATTGAGAAAATAAATAAATACAACAATGACTGAAGTTGGTATGCGTTGCCTTAAACATAGAATAGATTTAATCAAATCTTCAAGCCTCCCTGTCTTTAATAAACAGTAAACAGTAAAGCCCTCACACCTAACCTGCCTGCCTGAACTCTTAACAGAGCTGTGCTCTCTCAGCACTCTCAGCTCTAAACTCTCAACTCTTAGCAACTAACTCACAGACCAGACTCCACCCTTTTATACCATACAACCCCCTGCCCTCCTGCTGGGATTGGCTGATGATTTACATATGCATTTCTCCTGCTTTCAGGGTGTCATCACATCGACTTAAGAGCAATTCGACTTAAGAGCAGAAAGCTGTTGCCATTTTAACTGTCGTCTTACAAATTTTAGATATGGTCTGCTCGACTTAACAATTTTTTGTCATTTTTTAAGCTTATTTTTTCAATCTTTTATATAGGTACCCCGACTTAAGAGTAGTTCAGCTTAAGAGCATGCATTTGGAACGAATTAAATTCGTAAGTCGAGGTACCGCTGTAGTACTACGGGGGAGGAACAGTATCTGTTCCCAATCAACCTAGAGTGCAGGAAACATAATAATAATGGGCTCAAGGTCCAGGAAGCCCAATTCAGGTTGTATATCCAGAAGAAGAAGAAAACCTTTTAACTGTTAGAGCAGTACAACAATGGAACCCATGACCTTGGGAGGTGGTGAGTGCTACAAGCCTGGAGGGATTGAGGAGAAAATTGGACAACCATCTTTTAGGTCTGCTTTAATTAGGATTCCTGCCTTGAACAGGAGCTGGACTTGATGCCCTCAGCGGGGCCTTCCAGCTTCATGATTCTGTGATTCTAGGTAAGCCGCAAATTAGTGAGTCTAAGCAGTGGTTCTCCACCTGTGGGTCCCCAGATGTTCCTGGACTGCAACTCCCAGAAACCCCTTCCAGCACAGCCAGTGGTAGAGGCTTCTGGGACTTGCATTCCAGGAACATTTGGGGACCCACAGGTTGAGAACCACTGATCTAGATTTTTCTTTATAACTCACTGCATGCCCTTCACATGCTGAAGCCCCATAATCACATGTAAAAAAAGAAACAGACCATGCTATGGACAGTGTTATCTATCATTATAGTTTACTATTATAATATCCATATTTTTCATCATGTGCAGAGGTGGGCGCTTGGATCCAGTCCTCCTGAGATATGGGTGCCCTCCTGTACTTTGTAACGCAGGATGGAAAAAAAATCCTTGTTCCAGAAATAAATTCACAAAGCCACACCATGAATTATGGAAATTGCATATAAATCCTTGGTTTCTCATGACATGTACTTAAATCGCAAACTTGCCCCGTCTGGAGGCTGGACATGAGATTATCCCAAAGGGATTTTTCTTTGGAAATAGCAGATAAGATCAGACGATGCCCGATTCCATCCCGTGATGAGCTTGATCTGTTGTCACGAGTACAGTTTTCTTTGTAGAATTATAGAACATAATTGTATCGTTAAGTTGGAAGGGGCCTACAAGGCTGTTAATTCCAACCCGCTGCTCAAGGCAGGAATACAAATCGAAGCCGATCTGACAGATGGCTGTTTTATTTTCCCTCAAATGCTTTCAGTATTGAAATGCTCACCATGGACTCCATTGTCGTACCACTCTAACAGTTAGGCAGTTTTTCCTGATATTCTTAATTGGTTCCAGGATGCTGAGTGGGCAACCAGTTCTAAAAGGCTTGATGGACCCACATATTAAATTCCTCTGTCTGGTCACTGCATCTCAAAAAATACACAGTGGAACTGGAAAAGGTGCAGAAGAGAGCTACTAAAATGATTACTGGGCTGGGTCACCTCCCTTATGAGGAAAGGCTAAAACATTTGGGGCTCTTTAGTCTGGAAAAAAGGTGCCTGAGGGAGGATATGATTGAGACGTACAAAATAATGCAGGGCATGAGTCAAGTGGATAGAGGGAAGCTCTTCTCCCTCTCACAAAATACCAGAACTAGGGGACATACACTCAAATTGAGGGCTGGGAGAGTGAGAACAGACAAAAGAAAATATTTTTTCACCCAGCGCGTTGTTAGCCTATGGAACTCCCTGCCACAGGATGTGGTGATGGCATCTGGCCTGGATGCCTTCAAAAGGGGGTTGGACAGATTCCTGGAGGAAAAGTCCATCACAGGGGACAAACCATGAGGGAGATGTGTCATCTCCAGGCTTAAAACTGTGGTACTTCAAGGGCCAGATGCAGGGGAGTGGAATCAGGAGACAGAGATCTAGTCTCATGTGGTCCCAAACGCATCTGGTGGGGCCACTGTGAAATACAGGAAGCTGGACTAGATGGGCCGGTGGCCTGATCCAGCATGGCTCTTATGTTCTTATGAGTTCACAATTGCTGGGGAGAAATTTCTTTGTCTTGGGGCACAGCTGAAAGGATGTCTTGAGTCTTCTCTATTTGCTCTCCCATCAGGTAACGAGGGGCATTTCCCCGCTCAGGACAAATGCTTCGCCAAGCTCCTCCCATCCTGTCAACATTGTCCGCCCTCTCCGTCCAGCCCCCAGCCCGGCGGTATCAGTTCAGAAGGACCTCAAACCTGCCAGGCCACCGCCGCTGCCTTTCACCAAATCCTCAGCCGTTCCTGTCCAGACGACGTTTGGCGCCCAAAACAAGCTGCCTGCGCCAAAGAAGCCACTCCCTTGCAGCCCTGTCAGAACCCCTTTGGTGAGTTTGGCTTTTTGCTCCTGCACAATTCGGGCTCCTTGAGGTGGACTCAAGAAGAACAGCCAGGTCCACGGAATGAGATCAGCATGAGTGCTGCAGAGGGGCCAAGATCCTCAGGGGAGGGAGGAAGAAAAGGAGGACGTGATCTCTAGCACTATTCAGCGACTGTATTTGAGAGGTACAAAAGAGGGGCAGGATCCGTCCTTGATCATCCCAGAGTAACTATGAGCCTTTTCACACAACCCCTAAGATCTGCTGGCCACTTAAATTCGGTCCAGAGATCTTGGGGGTTCGTTGCTCTTCCTGCGTCCCCACCCCTCCGCACTTCCTTGATCCTGTCTGCGTGAGGGGAGGGAGAAAAAAAGGGACAAAAGAATGCAGGCTCATCTCTGTCTGCCGGTCCAGGCAGCCCCATCATTGTCATCCTGATTCCACTCTTAAAGGGGCGGGAGGCAAAAAAACCCAAACAGAAGCGAGGAGAGCTGGGCACTCACCAGATTACATCCGGATCGGGGGATTTTCACCCTCCAAGAGCAGGTACATGAAAAGTGCGCTGGAACATGCTTAGGTGGGCATGGTCGCACTTAATTTCCAGCAAACTCCGGAGCTGGTGGGGAAACAATTTTAAGCTCCTGGGCTGGGAGCCATTTGCGGCGGAGTTTAGGGGTCGTGTACAAATACCCAATGAGATCAAACAAAAGGAAGCCAGATTTGACCGGAATATCAGGGGGAAAAAACCTCCTAACTGTTAGAGCAGTACAACAATGGAACCAATGACCTCCGGAGGTAGTGAGCAAGCCAATAGTGGAGGCATTCAAGATAATTCTTTTGCTTATTTTTGTTTGCCTGTTTCTTTGTTAAAGTTTGATTTGTATTCTATCTTGTCTCCCCCCCCCTTTTCCCCCTTTCCCACCCGCTCTCCTTTTAACTCTTTCTTGATTCCTTTGTTGATTGTTGTATTGGGTTTTACATTTGTTTTGTGTTACCCCTATTGTTAACCGCCCAGAGTTCCTCTGGAAAGACGGGCGGTATAAAAATAAAATAAAATAAATAAATAACTAAATAAAAATTTTAAAAATTTTAATTTTTTTTTAAAAGGGAGAAAACCGTCAGATCTGCTTTGATTTGAGTTCCTGCCTTGAACGGGGGGTGGGGGGTGTACCCAATGGCCTAATATGCCCCTTTTAACTTGATTATTCTGTGCTTCTATGACACAGTTCTTTTGGAGGTAAATTTGGCTGAACGTCTAGAAAAACTTCCTAACTGTTAGAGCAGTACGACAATAGAACCAGTGACCTGCCCCGGAGCAGGTGAGTGGACCCGATGGCCTTAGGGGTCCCTTTCAACTCAGTGAGTCCATGAATCCTATTTCTTCACATCAGAGTCACATCATAAAAACATAAGCAGAGCCCTGCTGGATCAGGCCAAAGGCCCATCTAGTCGAGCTTCCTGTATCTCACAGTGGCCCCACCAGATGCATCTGGGAGCGCATGAGACTAGATATCTGTCTCCTGATACCACTCCCCTGCATCTGGTCCTTGAAGTACCCTGGTTTTAAGCCTGGAGATGATACATCTCCATCATGGTTTATAACCTGTGATGGACTTTTCCTCCAGGAATCTGTCCAATCCCCTTTTGAAGGCATCCAGGCCAGATGCCATCACCACCTCCTGTGGCAGGGAGTTCCACAGACTAACAACATTGCTTGGAGTGGAAAGCAGCCTTTGAGCCTTGGGCTCCATCCGTGGGTGCCTTAGACCCCAGAGTTCCACACTTGAGTTTTCCAGTGGAAAGGCACTTGTGGCCGAAGCGGTGACCCAGTGGATGTTGCTTCTGAGAGATCCAGAGCTTAGGAAAAGTGGCTCTCTCCCCCCCCCAGCCATGTTGCAACTCTCCCAAAGTCTCCCAGGTCTCTGTTAGTTGTGGGAATCTGAGACTTGCCCAAAAGTGGTCTTCCCAAGGTCTGTTGTTGCCTGGGTTTGTGTCTTCCTTTGCAACATCTCCCAACTTCACTTCCCTTGTCACGTGAGCTTCACAAAGGCCCCTTGCCCTGGTGCTTTCTTATGGGTCTTCTAATAAGTTTAAATCTTGTTTAAAAATAACACTGCCACATAGAGATGGGCACGAAACGAACAATTTTCCGTTTCCGTTTCCGTTTTTTCGTTTCGTTAGTTAACGAAACGACAAACGAATTTTGTCGTTAAAATGAAACAAAACGAACAGAAACACCAGAAATTTTGTCGTGAGTTTCATTTCCGTTACTGCAATATGAGTGAATTGCTTAAAATCCTTTAAAAAATCACAAAAAATTGAAATAAATGGTAACGAAATGGTAACGAAACGAACGAAAATGATTTTTTTGCAAAAAATTCACGAAAAACGGAAACGAACCGAAACGGACCCTCCAAACGACAAACGAAATGCCATTTTTTTTATTCGTGCCCATCTCTACTGCCACACTTTGCTGTCTGGGGCAAGTAAAGCTTTATTGCATAACACAGAAAGTTGACACAACACAGAACAGAGAGACAAGAAGCCAGGTGGTGGTACCGTCCATCTGGGGAATTGGAACCAACAAGACTAATAGCGATTGCAAAGATCCTAGACATAAAGCTAAATGCATTTAGGGCCACAGAATTTGGGTGACACCAATAATGGTCACAGAAGTTCTGGACCCCCAAATAGTCCAGAACACTTCCTTAAATACCCTTCAGCCTGCCACACCCAGAGTCCAGAATCTTCCACAGCTGTTCTGCTTTTAAGGGAACTAGCTTAGACCAGTTTGCTGATACACTAATAATTGTTCATTATTTTCTTGCCAGATCGATCCAAAGCAGAGGCCCCCTCGCAGGCCGTTGCCCGGAAACCCCCTTCTGGCCAAAGAAATGCCCTCAGCTCATGGTCCACCTTTGCTGGTCATGGTGCCTCCTGCTGGTCTGAAGCCGCCCGGCCTCCTGAGTGCCTCAAGCCACCTCTCGAAACCACTGAAGTAAGTGGGCAACCAAGCTGGCTACCTCAGCTGCCCCGGTGGCTTCCGGAAGGAGAGGGGGCATGAAAGGTGGGGTGACGGAAGTGGGTGGCACCTGGGTCCCCAAACCCCAGAAGAAGTTGGAGAAGGAGAAGACACGCCGACTGGAGGATTCTGGGACTTGTAGTTCTGCTGCATGTTATCCCAGAGTCCACACAGATGGGCCCAAATTGGGCTGGTTAGGTTAATGATTCGGGATCTGTCCGAACCCAAGGCACAGCCCACCTTTCCCCTTGAAAAGATAGAGGATACCAACCATAGATTCCCACAAAGGCTGAGTTATCCTGTGGGCAAGTAAGGATGGAGGGGGTGGGTGGGAATTCTAATGCCAATTTGAATAGATCATTGCCGCAATCTAAGTCCACGTCAGTAACCACCTCCTTTGTTTCTTCTGCCTTCCCAACAGGCCAGCCCCACCTCAGAGGTGAGTGTGAACTTTGCTCCTACCCACAGTTGCAGGAGACAGCTGGCTTCTGCTTTGCTTGTACTTGAGGGTGACAGCAGGGTGGACCTTTCGAAGGATGGGAGAAGCCGTTGCCCTTATACTGGGAGCGAGGAACCGAGCAATCTGTAGGGTCCCTGCAATCCTCAACTTATTGTCATTATTGCAACCCCATACTTCTGTGAATTGGGTGCATCCTTGAGCCATGATCACAACTGCAGAGCTTGCTGTGGGTTTGCTTCATAGAGCAGATCCAGATGGTATGGATGAGGCAACTTTCTTTCTTTCTTTCTTTCTTTCAACTACCTCTCCCCAAATCCCCAGGCACCTCTACCCCATGGTGGTGGACCTTCTTTCTTTCTTTCTTTCTTTCTTTCTTTCTTTCTTTCTTTCTTTC
>JAHTLZ010000330.1:885792-898739 GCA_023846285.1 Phrynocephalus versicolor
TATTTATTTATTTATTTATTTATTTATTTATTTATTTATTTATTTATAAAGGCACTTTTCTCCCCTTCTACCTCCATGCCTCCAACCTCACAAGCTGCTGGGATAGGCACCCAAACAAGTGGTTTTCCTTGACCTGCTGAAGTGAGCAGAACAAGCATAGGGCCTGGGCAAAGCCTTGGGAACAGTCTTTGCGGTTCTCAAAAGATCTGGGAACCAAATTCAGCACTGGCAAGAAGAAGAGGCCCAGGGCGATGGGAAGACGATGGAGAGGTTGTGCGGCACTCCTCCTCAGCTCTTGGAAGGTTTATCACATTGGAAGTGGGAGGGAGCTTGTTTTTCTGCTCCTTCAGAGGGCGAGGACACAAGCCCATGGAATCAAATGGCTAGAAAAGAGAATTTAACTAAACTGAGGCAGAGTTTTGAATTTCTGGCTAAAGAACGAAAGAGATTGAAGCAAGGAAGGAAGGAAGGAAAGGGGAGGAAAGGAAAGGAAGGAGAAGAAAGAAAAATAAAAAGGAGGGAGGGAGGGGAGAAAAGAAAAAGGGAGGGAGAGGGAAGGAGGGAGGGAAGAAGAAAGAAAGGAGGGAGGGAGGAAAGAGAAAGAATAAGGAGGAAGAAGCAAGCAAGCAAGCAAGCAACAAAGAAGGAAGGAAGGAAGGAAGGAAGGAAGGAAGGAAGGAAGGAAGGAAGGAAGGAAGGAAAGGAAGGAAGGAAGGAAGGAAGAGCAAGCCAGGAAGGAAGGAAGAGCAAGCCAGGAAGGAGGGAGGGAGGGAAGAAAGAAAGAAAGAACGAGGCGGAAGAAAGCAAGCAAGTAAGAAAGACATCGCAGCCAGTTGTCCCGTCCTGCCTTAACACACCCTGTACCCAAGATGGCACTAGAGACCCACTGTGCGCTGGACATTCCACGCTTCAACCGCTGCCTGCTCTTGAAGGGTTTGCCAGGCTCCCTCAGGGATGCTTCTCTTTTGTCTGTGGATTCCCGCCTTTCTCATCTCTCAATCCTATTTAGACGGTCTTTGTTGTGAACGGCATCGAGCATCTTGTGCGTGTGCATGTGTATGTGCTGGCGGAGCGAAGTTGTCACAGGTCAATTTTTGCCTCACTGCCGAAGCCGGCGGGGAAATAGCATGATTCATTTGGAAAAAGCTCAGGAGAAAGCGTTCTCCCTTCACTTGGTATCCGTACGTTGCCTAGGATTGTGTGTGGCCACATTTATATCTCATCACCTCCAGTCGCTGTATCAAAGAGCCTGGGTGCCACCTTGGTGAAAAAAAAAAGCAAAACAGACCAACCTATTGTCACCCCCAATGTTTGTTTATTTGTTTGCATGCATCCTGTTATTATAGTTACCATGCATGGTAGGTCTTTAAGGACACCCAAATTGCAGTAGACTTCTTCTAGGAAGTACACCCACAATCTGGTAGGTTTAAGGGCTGGAGTAAGGCTTCTGAGTTCTGGGTTCAAGTTTCTTTTTGGCCACATAATTCACTGGACGCCTTGGAGTTCATCTTTGCATCTTGGCCTGCTTCTCAGGGTTATTGTGAGGACTGCATGTGAAGCAGGAAAGCCATGAATGGCACTGGGAGCTCCAGGAAGCCAAGGCGAGATAGAAGTAAAACAACACTCAAAATCAATATACCGTGGTCCGTGGTACCTCAACTTACAAATACTTCGGCAATCGAAAAATTCGACTTACGAAGGAAATAATTGTAAATGGATTTCAAAAAACAAAGCAAAGCAAAAAAAAACTCGAGTTACAAAAGGAAATCAGTTTCCAAGGATTTCCTTTCAGGACGAAGCTCCACCCCTGGGAAGCGGGCATCATATATATATGTATATATATATGTATATCAACGGCATCCGGGTTGCCCCACCAGACAGCTGCTTTTGACAGATCACACCTGTCAAAAGCAGCTGTCTGGTGGCATTGCAGAGAGCAGCCTTCAGCTGCCGTTGATTGAGGGAGATCGACTGGAAGTAGCTACTGAAAAGGCCTTGTCTTGCGTCTTCAACAAATCTGCCTGTGAAAATTTGTGGGAGTTTCAGACCCTTGTGACTCTTGTTCATATGTTGAGTAATCAGTAGTGGTCTAGATGAACCAGTGTAGCTCTACAGGGGTAGGCAGCTCTCTCTCTCTCTCTCTCTCTCTTTTTGCTACACGGCTCGTTTCCCTCCATTTTCTTCCTCTTGGCTCCACTCTCCTTGCGCCTTGATAAACAAGAGCTGCCTTTCAAACGAGGAGCCCCCGCTGAGTTCCCTCAAGAGTTTCCATTACAGGAGATTTACATGTTCCCGCAAAGACAAGTTTTGCTTATTAATCACTGCTTAAGCAATTAAGTAAAAGATGCTGCCAAAAACACAAAACCCTTTCAATGATTTGCCTCCTGGCCTGAGCCCAGCAGTCCACTTCTACAGCAGCTCCTCAGAACACGGAGCAAACCGACAAATGTTGGAAGCGATACGCACAGAACCGAGGGAAACCGGGTTTTCTGGGTGACAACTCCCACAAACCCTGCGTGTCGTCTGGGAGAGGAATTCTGAGAACGGTTTTCCAATTTACTACTACTACTACTACTACTACTACTACTACTACTACTACTACTACTTTCCCCTGGCAATCCAGCCCTTTCTCATCAACTGGCACTTAAGGCCTCAATAACTCACCCTGATACATTTTCTACACTAGGACAATGGCATCCACTGGGGATCTGTTGCAAGCTAACTCATGGATGCTGAAAAGTGCAGATTATAGCAAACCCAATTACAGTAACGAACACTATACTATAATAACGAACACTATTGTAATAGAGATCACATGGTCTCTGGTTCCCTCTAGTGACCAGTTCTGTGGATAAGTGAATCAGTGGATAATGATCTTGCAAATGAGGGGGTGGGGCTACCATAGTAGAAAAAGTAAAAAAGATTTCTTCACACACAGTTGCAAACAGATCATCAGCACACAAACTATGGATTTCCAACAGACTAAAGAGAGGCAAAAGACAAAAGAAACTTAGCAGAGAGGCAGGGCTCTCGTGAATTCAGAGGTGGAAGGAAATAGTTTTCAGTGCTCTAGCCCGCTGAGTCACCAGTCCCCAAGATGGCCCCAGAGGAAGGGAAGTGTCCACGACCTGCCTAGGTAGCAAAGGAAGAAGGCAAAATAGGTCAGAATCAAGTTAACGGCACATTACCATCACCATCGCCAAAACAATAAAAACAACACTCCCACATAAATAAATAAATAAATAAATAAATAAATAAATAAATAAATAAATAAATAAATAAATAAATAAATAAATAAATAAATGCTGGCAGTCTTGAGTCGATATTGACTTGACGTCGCTTTATATAACGTACTACTTCGAGCTGTCTCAAGGACCAACACGGCAGGATCTAAAACCAAAATTAAATGACTACTACTATTATTATGTTCTCCATGCAGAGCGGAGAGAAATAGCACTTACAAAGAGAACTCAGCGAGCTTGGAGAAAAGATTTCCTTCAGGAAATAGAGTATCACTCATTCGTCATTTTTATCTTTTATGTATGTATGTATGTATGTATGTATGTATGTATGTATGTATGTATGTATGTATGTATGTATGTATGTATGTATGTATGTATGTATGTATGTATGTATGTATGTATGTATGTACGTATGTATGTAAGTTCAAAATAAAAGCCCAGCTCTGTATAATTCCTTCATTCAGAGGCTTTGGGTGTTGGCAAGCCCTCTGATCTTGCATCCTACGGTGGGCGCCATTAATGGAGGGAAAGGAGGGAAAAATGGAAGGCACAGCTTGATTTTAATTTGTGCCTTCAGCGGCATGAATGGCACGGGCGAATCTATATGTGCCGACATAAATGCACCACATCTATGAGAAGAGATTGTTTGGAAGCTGTGCGTGTCACCGAGTGGATTGCCGTGAGCTTATCTCTCCTCTCCTGAAGTGGGGGGTGGATAAGAGAAAAAGAGAGAGAGGGGAGGAGTGAGAGAGAGAGAGAGAGAGAGTTGAGGGGGAGTAATGCTGTGGACTCGTGGAGGTGAGTGGCTTTCAAGGTACACTCTGACAAAGTGAAAAAAAATTGAAATTGGGAGGAAGGAAGACCTCAAAACTGGCACAACTTTGCTTGATGGGTGCCGTAACGCAGCACCGCTGTCCCGGGGAAGGACTTCTACCGGATCTTCCAGGTATCAGAATAACAGAGAAGGGATCTCAAGAAGCTTCTGATCAGGTCCCCAGCCTCTGCAGGAAATGGGGGAATTTGAGAATAAAAGAAGACTGGCCGGACGGTTCAGTGGTTTCAATCTCTGGCTTCAGAGCCAGAGGCTGGGAGTTTGATTCTGCACTGGGCCTCCTTTGGGAACAACCCACCTGGTTGACCTTGGGGCAAGCTGCACAGTCCCAGGGCGGCCCCTGAATAAGGGAAGGGGAAACCACTTCTATGTATTCTCTGACTGGGAAATCCTGAAATCACGAAAGCAAAAGCAAAGCGGTCTGCTTCTATACCGCCCCATACCACTTCAAGTAGTCTCTGGGCGGTTTACAGTTTAAATACGGTATGCAGGCTACACATTGCCTGGGTACCCATTTTACTGACCTCGGAGTGAACCTTGAGCCTGCTACCTGGGATTGAACCCCAGGTCGTGAGCACAGTTTTACCTGCAGTACAGGCATTTAGCTACTGCGCCACTGGCCTCAGTACAATTCAAGGCACTCCCTTTTCTAGTGTCGTTTGTAACATACAACCCTCACTCCAGGAATGCCGTCAAGTGTTTGGGTCTGAGTCCCAAGTCTGGGTCTGAGGCTTTGGTTCCGTGTTCCAAACCCCAAGTCCGAGTCCTTGTTTAAAAAAAATGCAGTTCAGGGGACACCTGCCCTGAACCCTTGAGGAAGACTCTTCTCTCCAGGTTTTGCAACATGATCTGACGAATCAGAATCCTCCTGTCACGAGCCAGGGACATGGTAGGACAGAGGCTGGAGATAAGCATGATTTTTTTTAAAAAAAAACAACCTTCAAAATTTGTTTAAAAACCCACAAATTTCCAAATTTGTAATCACCACTAGGGGTGGCTGGACTCTCAGACTAAATGGGTGGCGGTCCCAGTACATGCTTAGGATTTTAGGGTTCTTCCCAACCCCCCCCCCCCCCCCCCGTTTAAAACTCTTGAAGAACACAGCTCTGGTTTTCAACTGGTTCCAAAAGAGTTTCCCAGCCCTTCCTCTGTCGCATTCGGAAGGCAAGGGAGGCTGCTTTCCAGGCCATTAAGGAAAACATCCCTAGTCATTAAGGCACATTAATATTCCTTTGTCAAGTTCCAGAGCGCCCATTAGTCTGCCAGGCAAAAGCCACTGCGATTGAACCAGGCACGCTCATCAAGATGGCAAAACTCCATGCAGGAGGAAGGGCGGGGTGTTTCCTCTGAGATCTTGCCATGCCACAGCCAGCAGCTTCTTCCTGCAGAGAGACAGGGCCAAGTGACTCCTCATGGGAAAGAGACAAAACCATGGGGGTTCAGCCACGTGGCTTTTCTAGAATTTACTCCAGACACAGCTTCGCCCCAAGCCTGATCACTGCTAGGTGTGGTAGACTAGAACTCACCTGTCAAAGGCAGGATTAACAACTTGGTTCCGGTGCTACTCTGATTCCCACTAGTGGCCAATTCCGATACTGCAACTGGAGAATACTTCAGAGGTCAATGAATCATAGAATCCTAGAGTTGGAAGAGACCTCAAGGGCCATCCAGTCCAACCCCCTGCCATGCAGGAACCCCCATCGCAGATTTCCCACAGATGGCCTCCCAGCCTCTGCTTAAAAACCTCCAAAGAAGGAGACTCCACCACCCTCCTTTGTGGCAGCATCTTCCACTGCCGCACAGTTCTCACTGTCATGAAGTTCTTCCAAATGTTCAAATGGAATCTCTTTTCCTGTAGTTTGAAACCACTGCCCCGCATCCTAGTCTCTGAAGCCATGGAAAACAAACCAGTCCCTTCTTCAATGTGACCTCCCTTCAAATATTTAAACATAGCTATCATATCCCCTCTCAGTCTTCTTTTTGAAAGGCTAAACATTCCCAGCTCCCTAAGCCGCTCTTCGTAAGACATTTCTTCCAGACCATCAACCATCCTGGTCGCCCTCCTCTGCACCTGCTCGAGGTTGTCAACATGCTTTTTAAATTGAGGTGCACGGAACTGGACACAGATACTGCAGGAGGGGGGTCTGACCAGAGGACAATAGAGTGGTACTATCACTTCCCTCGACCTACTAGACACTATGCTTCTGTTGATGCAACCAAGAATCGCGTTGGCTTTCTTGGCCTCCGCATCACACTGCTGACTCATGTTCAATTTGTGGTCCACCCAGGCTCCCAGATCCCTTTCATACAACCCCAACAGATGTTGTTGCCCCAGTGCTGGTTGTGGGAACCCCTAAGGTTCAGGAGGATGACCCCCCCCTCACATTGGAGAAGGAAGCTGGACCGTTCCCAGTATGTAAGAATGCTGCAGGATGAAAGCACCATTCCTGACTGCAAGCCTCAGGGGGTACAGCAATACCTTCTGGTCTTGCCTTTTGTGTCGCTGACGATGCTGTCCATATTTAGTTGTTCATGTGCTCCAGTAATCTTCCGATAAGTTGTCAGAACTTTTCTTGACAAGGAAAAATGACTTGTGGTTCCTCAGCCATGAGGCAATACATATTTTGTAGATTCCCACAAACAAACCACCTCGTGGCATGTTTGCCTTGTTACAAAAATAATGTTTCCTCTTGGATATTTTTTTTTCTTACATACAGGAAATGCATACAAGGCACAGTATTTATTTTGTTTCATTTATTTTTCTACTTGTACCGTCTAGTGGCCTTGCCACTACTCTGAGTTGTTATTTATTTATTTATTTATTTATTTATTTATACATACATACATACAATTTATATGTCGCCCACTACCCAAAGGTCTCTGGGCAGCTTACAGTAGAAATGAACAATTAAAAATAATAATAAATAAATTAAATTGGCGCAGTATATGAATATAAAAATAAATAAATAAAATACAAAGCTGTAAAATTGCTATCAGAGGACCCACAATCGGTATTGTGTCAATTAAAAAACTTCTGAAACAGGAAGGTTTTTACCTGGTGCCGAAATGTCATTAAGGTTGGCGCCAGGCGGATCCCACTTGGGAGGGCGTTCCATAGTTTGGGGGCAGCTGCTGAGAAGGCCCTGTTCCTACAAGCCATCCTTTTCACCTCCTTGAGGGATGACTCTTTCAGGAGGGCCCCCTGGCTAGATCTTAATTGCTGGGTAGGTTCATATGGAAGGAGGCGGGATGTGGGGATTCCTGCTCTGATAGAGAAGGAATGATAGGGATTCCTGCACTGTGATATACGAAGGGAGTACAGGAATGGAGTGCCGACACACGCTGGGATCTTTTCTGGTGCTTTATTGGTTTATAGCAGGCAGCTTCTCTTCTTCCGGCAGCCGCGGCAGGGAACAGACAGGCTTGTGGATGTTCCCAGCTACTCGTCAAGAGCGTTGATGGTAAAAGGCTCCCTCCCCTCATCAGCCCAACACTTTTATAACTTTCACACGTCATACAATCATCAGCACACATTGACCCAATAACAAACAGCCTGCGTCTTCTTGCACATGCTCAGTAGAGACTATGAATTCCTGACATTCTTTCAAACTGGTCTCCCCCGTACCTCAGTGGCCATCTTTAGAATAGAGCTATTCTCAGCTCTAATTGGTCAGCCCCATCACCCATGATGCATTGCCCTTAGTGTGATGTCAGAGTCCCCAGGCATATAGAACTATACTAATACAATAGAGATGAATCCCTACAGTGGTCCTTCAGGTATCTAGGTCCGAATATGAAGTAGACAGCCATATCCCATCCAAGCCGCACATATAAAAATATGAAAATGCAACTAGAGAAAAGAACAACGTACTTGCAAACCCAAGATGGTGGCAGCGGACAAGACAGGGGCTACGAAATAAAATGGAGCGATCCGCAGTTATGAAGGGAGGTTATCCTGAAATGCCTCCTTGGAAAGCAGTGCTTTTAATGTGCCTTCTGAATATTAGGAGGGAAGGAGCCCAGCACATCTCCACAGGTAAACCATTCCATTGAAAATTGGCTCCCACTGAGAAGCCCCCCCTCCCACAACTAGTCACAGAGGTCCTGGCCTCCCCTGGGGTGGCCCCGGCAGCATCAAGGCCTGGGATGTGTGAGTGGCCCAGAACGTTGATCTTAAGGAGAGGCGTTCCATTAGGTAGCAAATCTAAACTTGTAGGTGGGAACTTAGGTATGAAGCTTGAAATGATGAAGCCTTGATAGGAACCTCAGACATAGAATACCAGGGCAGAATGGAGAGAAGGGGTGTCTTAGGGATCCAGAAAATATATAATCATGATTAGAGATGGGCACGAACGGGAAAACCGGCACACCATGCTCGTTCGTGGTTTGTGGCTAACCCCCAAACCACAAACTATCACGAACCCCTAGAAAAATGAACTGCTTCACGTTGTTTGTTTAATTTCCACAAAACAAGATCCCCTGAACTGAACCACAGAACAAACCACTCATGGTTTTTCCCCTAGTTTTGTGGCTTGGTCCACGCTTGTCTCTGTTCATGATGCCCATACTGGTGTCCACAGGGCTGAAACTGCGTCAAAATGAGTCCTAAACAAACAAACAAACAAACAAACACTCTTATCTTCCCCGATTTCTCCTCCTCCTTTTTGGTTCTGGTTTGCTCCTGTTTAATCCCATGCACAATCTGCTCTTGTGGACTCCCCAGAAGAAAGCCAATGTTTATCTATCCAAATAAATACACAGAGGAGAAGAAGAAGAGGAGGAGGAGGAGAAAAATAAGCAGGGAGAGGGCAGAGAAGACAGCCAAAGATGAAAACAATCTGAATTAGGTTGGGCAACCTGAAGACACATTTCTAGATTAGCACGAGCGCTAAAGCATCTGCGTATACCCAGCTGCAAAAGAACCATGCAGGAATACAAATACTAGCACAATAAACTGATACCTGTAATTAAAAGTATGCCAGAGGGACCCAAAACAATCCCAGAACAACTGGGGACAATACCACAGTGCAGACGAGCTCTGAGTAGGGGCGTCGTTGGCCGTTCTGGTTTGTTTCTGAATCAATTTTCAAAGCGCAACTCAATGAAGCACTTCTCTGCATGTATGAAGAGCAGTCCTCTTTTGCCTCTTTCCCTGAGAAGCTTGTTGTCTATCCAAAGGGATAACTGTTGGTAGAGATGGGCGGTCCACAGTTCGGCAGATTCGTATGATTCATGCTGGTTCGTGGCGAAAGAGGTTTTTGGCACCTCCCAGCCCCGCCTCCTCTGAGTGGGCGTCCGTCAAAGGAGATGGACCCTCACCGGTGGATAAACAAATAAACAGGAACTGCCAAGCCAGCGGTTTGTGCTAGTCTCTAATTGTTTGGACTATGTATGGCACCGCTCTGGGGAAAGTTTTGGTCAAGTTCCTGCATCCAAAGCAGCAGCAGCTTGGGCCTAGGCAAGTGGGTGGCTCTCCTCAGACCTCTGGCCTGAAAACAGAAAGAGTTCATTTGGCTCTCACCAGGAATGGAAAGTGTGGATTTTCCCCCTCCCCTGGGTTTGGCTTAATGGTCCTAAAATGAACCATAATTGGGTAAATAGGCCTATTTTCTGCTGGGCCTGAATAGCACCTTCCATTTTTGCCTCCTCCCGATAATAATGGGAAATGAGCACTGGAAGATGAAAGTGGAGATCGCTCTGGCTTTAGGTTGGGCAGCTATATTATTCTTCACTCCCCATTCCTAAGACCCGGGAAGATCTGCATGCAAGCGGTCATTACAGGTAAAATTCAGCCTACCCTCTATGCAGCCATGGCACATGCTGTTTTCCCGTGTGTACATTTGCTCCTTCTTCATTTTTAAAAAACACTAGAGATGGGCATGGACCAGTTTGCCCCAGCTGATGTCAGTTTGTACAGGAGGCAGCACAGGTGCCTGCCGCTCACCTTTCCCTGGTTCCTCTGGCTGAATCAGCCACTCAGCAGGCCCAGCTTGCTTGCTTTCTCCACCACCTGGGCTAATCTCCCAGTCACGGGCAAGAGCACAGGACTTCTCTGCCCCTGCCCTTTTGCCTGAGTGGGAGATCAGCCCAGAGGGCGGGGCAGAGAAGCCTCAGCTGTAGCCAGGAGTGGAAGATCAATTGAGAGAGTGGAGGGAGGGAGTACGCCAGGCCTGGTGAGTGGCTGATTGTGGCAAATAAAGTGGGGGAGGGCAGAAAACAGTGCCTGTGCTGCCACCTTTTCAAACTGGTTCGTGCCCATCTCTAGTCAAAGGAGGAGCCCAGAGGCAAGCCTGCACCATACATTAGATGTTCACCTAGGAAGAGCTGTATTTTCTTTGGCTGCAGTCTCACTAAAGTTTTCTGCACATCTTAATTTGATGCATAGTTTTTTTTTTTGGGGGGGGGAGGTGGACACGTGATGTTTGTTGCACAGTTAGTGTCCTGTTGACAGGGTAGTATTTTACTGCTTTGTGCCTGTCTCTACTTGCTTACTGCGCATCTTTTCCCTTTTTCCTGGCTCGATTTTCTAAGTTTCCGTTGCAGGAAGTGGCAGGAAATGGGGTATGAAGCTAATTACTGCGTATTGTCTGGGGCCGCACCTCGCTAAAGTAGCAAAGAACTGTGCATCTTTAAGGGGAGTTTTTAAAACCAACCCCTGGCGGTGGTTTAAAAAACTTTGGTGAAAGTGTGTTTCCAGAGGCATGGTCGGTTGGGACACCAAATTACTTCCCTTCGCGGTTAGGATGTGATCTTTTACTGTGCAGTTTGCCGCAGCAAAATGCACAGAAAACGCTGGTGAGACCGCGGCCTTTGTTTTCCTATCTCACCTTTGGAAGAAGACAGAGAGAAATTAACTTAAACAAAGAGCTGAAAAAAGATCTTTTAATCTGATGGCCTTTTGATTAAAGACACGGTTTGGAAATCTTTCTTTCCTCCCCAGCTGGCCTGTTGACCTACCCAATCCCTCCCAGTGCATCCAGAATCCTTCTATGAACCTGAACACTAGCCGTGCAAAAAATAATGCTGCAACCTGAAAGCCCAGCAGTGATGAAACTGCACATGGTAATTGAATAACCGCTCATTGGCTTGGATGGGGCTGTCAGCTGCACCATCCCATCAGTTGGAAGCTGCTGCGTCATCAATTTTCCAAAACGCACACTCTGTTCCCAGAAAGTGCGGCTCTTATTTTCAGCAAGAACAAAACTTATCTCCATGTCTCGGGTGTTAAACAACACTGCGCTTTGCAATGAACGTGACTCAAGATCTGTGTAGGAGCAGGATTCTTCTTTTGGCCTTGACAGAGGAAGAAAGAGTTGCAGAGTTTCGAATTTTCGGTTCCTCTAGCGGTGATGGAGGAGAGCACAAAAGCTTTAAGTTCCCCAGATTAATCCACCCCTTTTCCTCATCAACTGCGATTTACAATCACAATAATTCACTCAGTAATTCACTCTGAGACTCTATCTCTCAGGAAAAAGAAAGTCCAGTAGCCACGACTCAGGTTCCAGATAAACTCACTTGGATGACTGAGAATCTTCACATACCTATGAGACATCTATATGAAGAAAAAAATTACAAAGGGTCATTACTTACCTATCAACAGCAAACTAAGAAATGCGACTGCTTTCAGCAACAGGCTTCAACAGACTCCAGAGAAGGATAAAAGCTCTGAGGGGCGGGGCTGTCTTTGAATTCAGGAACCATTGGTCAATGCTGGAGAGATTGACAGTCCCTGCCCCCCAGCCCAGAAACGTCTCTCACAGGCAAATTGATTAAAGGCAGTATGTGAGGTTACAAAACACTAACACATTTCAATCCGAAAACACTTCTGTAAAGATGGTGTAAGAGAGACCGTTAAAGAGCAGTAGCGAGAGGAGGCATCTTTGTTGCGTTCCTTTTGATACTCCATGTCTGTTATCACCTGATAGTGGATAAGAGCAAACATGGCACCTCTGTGGAAAGAGGGCATGACAGTAAAGAAGGGACGGGATGCATGTTGTTTGAATTCAGTGAAGGATTTGCTACGGACGAAGCGCTAGCCCCGTGGCACAGTGGTTAAATGCCTCTACTGCAGGTAAATCTGTGCTCACGACCTGGGGTTCAATCCCAGGTGGCTGGCTCAAGGTTGACTCAGCCTTCCATCCTTCTGAGGTCGGTAAAACGAGTACTCAGCTTGATGGGGGGGGGGAATGTGTAGCCTGCATTACTGTAATTAAAACTGTAAACTGCCCAGAGACTACTTGAAGTGGTATAGGGTGGTATATAAGCAGAACACTTTTGCTTGAAGCAGAACACTGTTCTGCACCTATATGCTTGGGAAGAAATGTCAAGGCATGACCATGGAGATACACAGCAGGGCCCTCGTATCCATTGTGTGTGTGTGTCTGTGGGGGGGGGGGAATGAGTGTCAATTTCAGTCCCCTGCCCCCCCCCGTCACTGGGGATGCTGAAAAATGTGGAAGTAGCAAATGCGGCCCTTAGCACGGCCCTTGGCTCACTCTAGTGGTCAGTTAAATACACCATGCTAAATACACAGTAGAAACGCATATAAATATGCATTTCTGGAGTGTTTTTATTTAATATTTTCAGGCAGTGGGTGCTAATTCTATAGACAGGAGGCTCATATCGTATATATATTTCTATATTTCCATGTTTTGGTATCTCTTTCCAAGCACAGAATATAGTACCCAGAATACTGCTTCCTGGGTAGCAGATCCATCGCGGAATCGTAATAACCTGCGGCCTCTGTGTCCCTTCTTTACATTTGTCATAAATTTAATTATATAGTATATTGTTTTTAAAAAACCTGAAGCAAATGGCTCATTAAGCAATAATAATAATAATAATAATAATAATAATAATAATAATAATAATAA
>JAHTLZ010000330.1:898749-911253 GCA_023846285.1 Phrynocephalus versicolor
TAATAATAATAATAATAATAATAATAATAATAATAATAATAATAATAGGGTCCTTTTAAATTACATTTCAGTTGTTCATCCTTTTCTATAGATTGCATTGAAAAGTTCCCCTAAAACCAGTGAGTTCATCTTCTCTTTGTTTATTTGTATAGCTATTAGTTCCTCTGCAGTTCATCGTGTGTGGGGGGGAGGGGAAATACTTTTAATTTCCTCTTTGTATTTAAAAAAAAAACTTTTCTCCCCCACCCCACCCCAGTGGACATGCCGATGGATTTACTTCTCACTCTAAAACAAATAAATCAAAGGCACCTTCCAGAGCTCCTCTGTGCGTTTTTAAAATTAACGATGTTTTCAACCGGGCTATTTCTATAAATACTGGTAGGTCCTGAAGCCGTTTGTTTCAAAAAGTCATTCTGTACTTGAACTAGGTAAGATCTCATATATTTTCACATATAATAAAAAGCAAAATATCACAGGTGGGCTTTCCTTTCGACAATAGTATTAAAGATAAATTGGCTGTATTTTTAGTTACTCCATGGCTGAAATCCTGTGGGATAGTGTAGTAAGTTGCACTAGTGGAGACCCATTGAACCAGTGAGGACTTAGTGAGTCAGCACCACTGAGGAAACAGGCCCACTCCAGCTGTGATTTATGAGGCTAAGAAATAGGATTTTAGCTAGGGCCTTTAACGGTAGCTCCTTCAAAAATGGAGCTCCTTGACTGAAGCTCTGGCCTTCACTCAGCAAATCTTCTCCTCCTTCCTAGCATTTTCCTTCAGGACCGGGGTCCGCTTTTCACATTCTAACAACACTCTGCCCAATCGGCTGCATCTTCAGGGTGCAGGCGGACACTTTGCAAGTCTTGAGACCAGAAATGGGCATGAACAAAGCCGTTCATCTTATGAGCCAATCAGACCAGGGGACAAGAGGTCAAGCTGACTATAAGAAGGGTCTCTTGCACTAGCTATACTCAGACCGATGAAGCTGTTTGGATGAACAGCGAAACGTTTCTATCTCTCAAAAAGAAGTCCAGTAGCCATGACTCAACTCCCAGATTGTTGTATGGAGGTACAAGACATCGTGCCAGTATACAATGTCATTGACTGGAGCTTGGAAATGGCTAGATTCACAGAATCACCTCAGGGACCGTGCCCCGGGAAGGGCGCCCATTTGCAAATAACCAAAAAAAAGGTGTCAGTTTCATCTCAGCCAGAGCCAGAACCCCACAGGAGGACACTTACTGTATGCGCATAAGGATCATTCAGCCTGATTTACAGATACAGGAACAATATTAAGAATATAAATAATGCCGTTGAAATATAATTATGGTGCACCTCAACTACAATACCCAGGCAACTAATATTCTTCCTGAGTCTTGATGTTCAGATGTGAACTGTGCATAGACACACGGTAATGCAGGAAGCCACGTTTCAGAAGAATATCAGGAAAAACTTCTTAACTGTTAGAGCAGCATCTGAAACTCCCACCTATGCAACCTTCCAACACATGCTGTCTGCTCCGTGCTTTGGATTCCTGACGAGTCCTAATTTGTGCTGCAATGGATGATGGGAGATGGGGGACTCAGGGACAGTCTGTCTGCCACTTATCATGCTGCCCTTTCATGGATCCCCAGACAAATCAGAAGCACTTCACACCTCCACCAGCCAGGCCACAGCAAATGTCCCATACTTAATGGGTTTTGGGAAGGGTTGCATAGGTGGGACTTTCAGACACTCCAGGCCATTGTGCATCTAATGAGGAGGTTGGGGGGGTCTCCTAGGGACAGCTACCCACCCACCTCATTGTTTGACCACTGGGCATGATACTTCATTTCTTCTAACCACAAAGTCAAACCTCCTACATTTATCTGCCCAACTAAAGTTTAAACAAGCAGGTGGGCAGGCAGGCAGGCAAGCAAGCAAGCAAAATACCTACTTACCTACCTACCTACCTACCTAAGAAACAAATGAACAAACAAACGAATGAGTAAACGAGCGAATGAACGAACTAACTAACAAATGAATGAACAAACGAACTAACTAACTAAACTAAACTAACTTAATGAACGAACGAACGAACGAACGAACGAACGAACGAACGAACGAACGAACGAACGAACGAACGAACAAACAAACAAACTAACTAACTAACTAACTAACTAACTAACTAACTAACTAACTAACTAACTAACGAACGAACGAACGAACGAACGAACGAACGAACGAATGAACTAACTAACTAACGAACAAACGAACGAAAGAACGAACTAACTAACTAACTAACTAACTAACGAACAAACAAACAAACTAATGAACTAACGAACGAACGAACGAACTAACGAAATAACGAAATAACTAACAACTAGTATTTTGCTGTTTATTTCATAAAATATATTGACTTTCTGCAGGAATGGGATTATCAGACTTCTTGGACTACAGATTCCACAATTCTCCATTCTAGGAATGCCACCAGACAGACTCATAGCTACAGGTTCCTAAATGTGGCTCTCCTGGAGGGGGGGGGAGGCCTAGCTTTCAAGGGTTTATATTTTAGCCTAGCCCTAGCCCTGCTGTAGCTCCGTATTCAGAAGTGGAGTTGCCCCACTGCTGAGCGGGAGACTGAAACCCACTCCAGATTTGCCGTCTCTGTGAAAACTGGGCCAGGAGGTGCCACGGGCCTGGAAGTTGGAATCTCACAGGACCCATTCAAGAACCTCACGGAGGTGCCTCCAGTGGCCCAAGGCAGCCTACCTTGATGGCGGTGAGGAGAAGAATGAGAGAGAGTCAAAAGCGCATTCCGCACTCGAAAAACAACAAAAGCCAGTGCGGCCTCCATTCGGCCGAGCCCGTCTCTTATGCAGAAGCTTCTCCATCTTTGTCTCAGACAATCCAGCATGTTTGGTGCATCCACAACGCCAAGGCGAACCTCTGGTTCCCCATCAAGAATACCAGTCACAATGATTATACGCTTTGCTGACACCACATCAAGATAATGGGGTTCCGCCGACGGCACTCTGGGCATCGTTTGCCACTTAAGATTCAGGGACGTTCCTCTCCTGTCATCCCCGCGGCACTAATGGCTCTCCCGCGATTGGCTGGCCGGCGCGACCCTGTGGATGTGGCGTGGCGTTTAATGGAAGGCTTTGTGTTAATAGGATCTAAATGATACCTCTCTGCTTAAGACAGGGACGAAATTAGACAAGGACCAGAAAGGAAGCTGTACACACATTGTGCATGTTTTTCTGAGCCCTCCAAAGAAAGAAGGTGACTTTCTCGGCCTTCCCCAGAGAGGCGGCTCCTTGAAGGATGCGGTGCTATTAACACTGAGGCGTCTCAGGGTCAACAGAAGAGCAGGAAGGCATTTCGTTTTAGGGGTGCGTACGTGCATCCCAGTTCCTTGCATTTATTTTCTGTGCTGCTGTTAAGCTGTACACATCTTTGCTTCCGGTAGGAGGTGGTTGTTTTGATCTACTGTATTTTGGAAAGGTTGCTTCCCAGGATGCAAAAACAGAAATGGCCACTCCATTATATGGGATACCAACCAACCAACCAACCAACCAAAACAAAACAAAACAAAACTGTTCACATACCAACTTGGCCGGACTGAATGTCTGAACTGGTGGCCAGCCAAATCTGCTCCTGCAAAAATCCCCCCTCCACCCATCACCACCAAAGAGGGTCTGAATTTTCTACGTCTTTCTCATGATGCCTTGGCGTGCTATCTAGCAGTGTTTGTCTTCACGTCCTTTTTGTGAAATGACCGCGAACGCTGCCTGCATTTATCTGCATCCTTTTGTTGCTCTGCAGCCTCCCCGGCTGACCACATCGTGATGTGTCGAAAAGCTCATAGGAAGATGTGTCTTGTAATGTCTTCTTTGTGGTATTATTTGAACATGGGGAGCCAGCAAGACTGGAGGACTAGACCACGCAGGATCAAAGGAACATAAGAACATTAGAACAGCCTTGCTGGAACAGGCCACAGCCCATCGAGTCCAGCATTTTGTCTCACGGCTCACCATTGGCTTCAGGGTATTCCCAAGAAGATGTCTTCACCTGCTTATGATTCCCTGCAGATGGCATTGAGAGATCTCCTGCCTATCTCTCTGACCCAGAGGTTGTCCTTAGGCATCCATCATGATAGCCATTGATACCCTTGTTCTCTATGAACTGGTCCTATCCTTTCTTAATGCTGTCAAGGCTGACAACTGTCACCACTTCTTCTGGCAGGGAGTTCCACAGACCAGTGAACCTTTAGGTGAAAAAGTACTTCCTCTTATTTGTTTGAGATCTAGTAGTACCCAAAAGTTTCATTGAGTGACCCCTAGTTTTAGTGCTGTGTGATAGGGAAAAGAACTTTTCCTTATCTACTTTGTCCACACTGTGTATGAGGTCACCTCTTAGGTATTTTAATAATGTAAGCCACCTTGTATCGTTTTTAAGGAGAAAGAGAGGATAATTTTTTAAAAAAATATTGGTTGGTTAATTGATCGATTGAATGAATGAACGAACAAACAAACAAATGAATGAATGAAGCATAGCTTCCATGCAACCTGTTGGTAACTCGGTGCTTTAGGGTTTTTTTCTAGAGAGCTCAAAGACTGGGAGTTCGATTCCTCCCTGTGCCTGTTGTGAGTCAAGCCAGCCTGTGTGGCCTTGGGCAAGCTTCACCTTCCTAGAATGCCCCAAGGTGAGAAGGGAATGGAGAACCACCTCTGAGTTTTCTCTACCTTGAAAACCTTTCAAAGAGTCACCGTTGTAGTGTTATTAATTATGCATACACAGAGTTTTGGGGTACAATAATCTCTGGTCCCAGGCTGCATCTCTCTGTGCGTGGGTGTCTCTCTCTCTCTCTCTCTGTGTGTGTGTGTGTGTGAGTGTCTCTGCACTGGCCTGGGACCAAGAGGTCTTTATTGATGACAGTAACACAATAGGATAGAGGAAGACACAGAGGAAGTATGGTCTTGGTCACGTAATGGATTCCATTGGTGGTGGTGGTGGTGGGGAGATTGCACCCTTACCTAGGAGGAACATGCTTAGCTAGTGAGGAATCATTGATACGGACAGAGAAAGGGAAGAGGAAGGAGCTTTGGGATCAGTCACAAACCAGATGTGCCCTGATATCCTGGAGTGCAATTGTTTCTCTGGCCTCCTGAGTGAGGTCAGCTCTAGGTCAGCTTAACCACACTGGGTTCCTTCTTGGTCTCTGGAAATCCTGGCCCTGAAGGCTGCCTCGGTGCTGCCAACTTATTTTGGGTTTCAGAGTCTGTTGCGGTATGGAATCCCTACACACCAATTGACTCAACAGTTGCTTCTGCTTCTGCTGTTGGTGCTGCTGCCAGATCCAAACCAGGCCTCCTTCCTTCCCCTCTCCTCTTTCCTCTTGGGTTTATTTTATCCTGAATGATCATCTGTAACATGCTTCTGCTTTTGGAGTCTCCCCTAGTGACTGAACTTATCCAGCTTTCTTTCCTGATTTATTTTTATTTTTATTTTTTGTTGTTACAGATATGCTTTAGTTTCCTGGTCACTCGTCCGCTCTACAAATGCTGAGCGCTCTGTGAAAAATCCACATTCCTGGGGCTTCTGTATCTTTCGGCACGTTGCGCTGCCATTCTATGCCCTTAGGAACAGGAAGAGTTTGGCTTGCAAATTGCATTTGTCAACCTAAAGAAGCTGCTTTGCTCTGACTTTTATGGGCCATGATTCTATGGTTCATTTAACCAGATTCTAAGGCACTTCGATTTGTCAACCCCTTCCACATTTTCTTTTCAAATGTTTAACAGCAGTTCTTGGGCTGCTCGTGTTTCAGTGGTTACCATACATCTGATTATTATTTTTTACATTCCTTTTTTGATTGTTACCTCTTCATTGATTTTACTGGATGACTTTTGCTGACCATCCAGTATTGCTTGCATCTTATACGCTGTTTTGACAACTGCTCATTGCCAGTGATGCTGTCATTGGAATCAGCAAGTGCTTTTCTGAAAACATTCTCAGAGTACGAATTGAAAACCAGCGAGCAGAAGTGGAGTCCTTCTCACATCTCTGCATTCTCTGCCCTCTGCTCTTTTGCCGTTCACTATAGCTGTTTGTTACCAGTGCAAGCTGTGATCAACAGAGATGCACAGACCTCTCCATTTCCCTGTCTTGTTTTCCCATTTTGAATAGGAAGATGTTTGCAATTCCTTCTCAGAAAAAAAAAAACAGACAGCAATCCTAATTCAGCATGAACATTATGGAACAAGGAAAACATACAGCCAAGAATTCATAAATGGGTGGCTGCATTTGTTCAACTATTTACATTTTTTTTTAAAAAAAAATCTCAAGTTCTTTTTGTCACATTTATGGGAATATTTGTTCCTTCTGAATATTAGTTTCCAGGAAATCAAAAGGGAAGTCTTGTATTTAAGAGCTTCATGGCACAGTGGTTGAACTGCTCTCTCTCTCTCTGTGTGTGTGTGTGTTGTGTTGTGTTGTGTTGTGTTGTGTTGTGTCATTACAGTTGTGACTGACTCTTTGTGACTCCATGTCCATGGAGTTTTCTTGGCAGGAATACAGGAGTGGTTTGCCAGCCTATAGCACCTGGAATTCCCTGGTGGTCTCCCATCCAACTGTGCTCATGACCTGGGGTTCAATCCCAGGTAGCAGGCTTAAGGTTCACTCAGCCTTCCATCCTTCTGAGGTCAGTAAAATGAGTAACCAGCTTGTAGGAGGGGAGCTGTGTATATCTTGCATAAATAAGTTGTACACCGCCCAAAGAGTGCTTTAAGCACTGTGGAGCAGTATATAAGCAGAACACTTTCGTGGCACAGTGGTTCAATGCCTGTACTGGTAAAACTGTGCTCACGACCTGGGGTTCAATCCCATGTAGCAGGCTCAACGTTCACTCAGCCTTCCATCCTTCCGAGGTGGGTAAAATGAGTACCCAGCTTGCTGGGGGGGGGGCAATGTGTAGCCTGCATACTGTAATTAAAACTGTAAACCGTCCAGAGACTACTTAAAGAGGTACGAGGTGGTATATAAGCAGAACACTTTGCTTTGTTTTTGCTTTTACCATTTTTATGCCCTGTAGAGGATTGTGGCTGGCCATTATGGGAACCAGGGTGCTGAATTAGATGGGTTTTTTGAGTTGATAGGCTTTTTCTACTCTGTTCAGGCTCATGACCTATAAAATGATACAAAACACATTCCTTTGCAGGTTTCTGGATTGAACTATTTTATGTTCCCAGGCATAAAATAAAACGCTGAAAACACACTTTCTCCTGTGTGAGCGGTTGTTAGTTTTTTTTTAAAAGAAATATTTAGCTGCTGCAGGTGTTTCTCTGTGTGTATTTAAATTCTAGTTGTTTTTCTCGTGTTTTGTAGCCTTGTGGGGACAATCCTCCCTGAAAGGGAGGATTAACCGTCTTCTTGATATATAACTGGACAGATAAACTGGGCTGTTTGAGCATGAGGAGATATGTTTGAGAAACGTTGATCAAGGGTGCTGAGCGATTTCTCTAGTGTTACTGAAAGGCCAATAGCCCATTTTATCTTTGGCTTTCCTGAGACCTTTCCATCCACAAACACCTCTAGGGGTGTTTATACACGACCCCTAAACTCCGCTGCAAATGGCTGCAACCTCCGGAGCTTAAAAATGTTTTCCCACCAGCTCCGGAGTTTGCAGATAATTAAGTGCGACCCCGCCCACCTGAGCGCGACCCAGCGCACTTTTCTTGTACCTGCTTGAAGAGGGTGAAAAATTTTGATGCGGAGAGTGCTGGCTCTCCTCGCTTCTTTTTGTTGTTTTTCTTTTGCCTCCCGCCCCTTTAAGAGCAACCAGGAAGTAAACATGGCTCCCACCGGGGCTCAGAGCAGGCACCGGAGGTAAGACTTTTTCTTTTGTCCGTTTTAAAGGCTTTTTTCCCCCTCCCTCCCCTCACGCAGCCAGCAGCCAGGACGTGCAGAGTGGTGGGGAGGAAGGAAGAGCGACAGACCCCCAAGATCTCTGGTCCGAATTTAAGGGACCAGCGGATCTTAGGGGTCGTGTAAAAAGGCCCTAGGTTGACTTCAGGTTTTCAATTCGATATTCTGCTAAGGCAGAGACAGGAATCACTGTGAGAAAAATGCCATTTAAATGCTTCTTGCCCCCCCCCCCCCGAATTTCTGAGGGGAAAGCCATCTTTCTCAGTCACTTCCAATGGAAGGGTTGACGTTGTTCTGAAACAACGGTTCCCAATCTTGGCTCTCCAGATGTTTTTGGACTAAAACTCCCAGATACCTTCACCATGAGCTGCACCGGCCAGGATTTCTGGGAACTGTGGCGTAAGAACATCTGGGGACCCTAGACTCCTCTGAAGTACTGATGCTGTGGAAAGGAGCAGTTTTGTCCTGGAATGAACTCAACAAAAATAGAGGGAGAACTGAAAATAAAATTAGAGGGATGCTCTTCTCCCTCTCACAAAATACCCAGAACTAGGGGACATCCACTCAAATTGAGGGTTGGGAGAGTGAGAACAGACAAAAAGAAATATAATTTCATCCAGTGCGTTGTTAGTCTGTGGAACGCCCTGCCACAGGAGGTGGTGATGGCATCTGGCCTAGATGCCTTCAAAAGGGGATTGGACAGATTCCTGGAGGAAAAGTCCATCCCAGGTGACAAACCATGAGGGAGATGTGTCATCTCCAGGCTTAAAACTGGGGTACTTCAAGGGCCAGATGCAGGGGAGTGGGATCAGGAGACAGAGATCTAGTCTCATGCACCCCCAGAGGCATTTGGTGGGGCCACTGTGAGATACAGGAAGCTGGACTCAATGGGCCTTTGGCCTGATCCAGCATGGCTCTTCTTATGTTCTTATGTTCTGAAGCTGAGGAAAAAGGAAAGAACTCAAAGAACCAAAGCTCAGGAAGAAAGCATTGGAGAAATGGCATGAGGTGCTAAAGAAGAGGAGACAGGAGGGTACGGAGCTGATACACTGAAGGCATCCAGGTACTTACGCAGAGGGGTGCAAGGTGATGGAAGTGGAGCACTCTTTTCTATTCCACCAGATGCTTTTAAAATGAGATTGTGCTCCCTGCTCCCTGTGGCATAACTAATATTTGCAGGCAATTCCCAGGTCAGCCCCTTCAAGTAGCGGAAGGTGAGTAGCAATGCCGAGATTCTGCCGCGGAGTATGCTTTCCCCCCTTGCATTAGCCAGGCGGGTGCACTTGAAACTAGCCACCTAGCCAATATGTTAGAGGGAAAAATAAGCATACTTACTAACTCCCTTTCAGCCCAGTTGTCTCTGGCCAGGTAAGACCCAGCAATTCAAATCTGGGGTTGGCTCTTCTATTCAATTATTTTTATTCCACATCTTGTCGGGGGGGGGGGGGGGAATGGACACAGAGACATAGCCCAGTTGGGATGGGTAGGGTAGTGGTGAATTGTTCATCCTCATACCATTTTCCCAGTATATATCTATATCTATATCTATATCTATATCTATATAGATGGGCATGAAATGAGCGATTTTTCATTTTCGTTTTCATTTTTTGTTTCGTTACGCAACGAAAACAAAACGAAAAAAATTCAAAATGAAAACGAAAACGGCCAATTTTGCCATCTTTTTCGTTTTCGTTGCAGCAAATGCATTGAACTGAAAAGAATGCTAACGAAACAGCAATTTTTCATTTTCGTTTTCGTTTTTTCAGTTCGTTACGTATGAAAACGAAAATGAAAAATTTGCAAAAAAACCCCAACGAAAATGAAAACGAACCGAAACGGACCCCTAAATGACCAAACGACAAATGAAACACCATTTTTTTGAGTTGTGCCCATCTCTAATATATCTATCTATCTATATATATATACATATATATATCCTGCCAACCTCTAGTTTGATGCATTGAGAACAATTTCCTCTCAGGGAAGTGCCTTGCAACTGGCTTGGGGTGAAAACCCAATCTTCACCAAACTTGGAGGGATTGAAGAGGGCCGTGAGGGGCAGCATCACAATGATTTTGGTGTCTCACTTATACTGTATCTTTAATCTGTTGTTACTGGTTATTGGTTATGTGTTTTATTCTTTGTTGTTTCTACAGTATGTCTTTGATTATATATATATATTTATTCACCGCCTTGAGTTGCCTTGTGCAAGCTGATGGTATATAAATCCTAACTAAACTAAACTAAACTCGAACATCCACAACCCAATTTTTGAAATTGATTTTTAAAAATCCCTGCCCATCTGTAAGGTAAAGGTAAATGTTCCCCCCGCACATGCATGCTAGTCGTGTCCGACTCTAGGGGCGGTGCTCATCTCTGTGATAAAGTCAAAAGTTGTACCTTAAAAATTGGCATTGAGGTTTTCTTTATAAATTGGCAGTGCACCAATATAAATTGCCAATGCAGCATGGTTGGTTCATCAAAACTGCCATGCTGAGTTAGTTATATAGCAAAAGGTTTATTAAAGACAGATAGAGATACAACACAGAACACATACAGTACAGAGAATAGGTTAGCTTAAGGATGCAAGAGCCCCTTAACGATCCAAGGCATAGCACAGGCCAGATGGCTCTGCTGTCCTGGACCAAGGAGTAATGGCTTCTGATGATTTTTATAGTTTTCATGATCTAAGACTGACGTATTTAGTACGTATACACATGCCTTCATGTGCTTGTTCATGTTCTTGGCTTATAGCCATTTGGCCATCAAGGCTAGAATGATCTGACCCTATTTCCCAGTTCAAAGCTGGTTCCTTGTTACTGGCTAACCACCATATGTTGCTCTCAGCAAAATTGACACCTCGGCACTATTATGTCAACATGGGCCATCATGACCTTAGTCTTCTTAGCTTGGTTCCATTCTAGCTAACCACAAAATATTTGCTGATCTTCATAGACTGGCACCCACGGGCTGTTAAGATATCATGCCAAGTCCCAGCTGTTATGCCAAGTTTTGCTGGGTTAACCCGACCCTGTACCCTGTCAGCACATTTGGGTCTGCTTACAATACATCTTGACTCCATTCATGCTCATTCATCCCTATCATCTGTATTCAAGCCAAAGAGCCAGTGTTGTGCAAGTCTGTGGCCATGTGGCCAGCATGGCTGCAAGGAAACACTGTTTTAACTTCCTGCTTTTTACAGCGGTACCTATTTATCTACTTGCATTGACATGCTTTTGAACTGCTTGTTTGGCAGGAACTGGGGTCATCAATGGGAGCCCATCTCAAGTACAGACCTAAAGAAGGGAAGAAATGGAGCTTTGTGAGACTTCATTGGCGAGGGACCATCTTCTGAGACACTCACAAAGGAGCAGCCCCACCTGTTCCTTGCACCATTCCAGAGAGACACAATCCTGAAAGATACTAGGATTGAACATGTTAGTCCTGATAAATGTAGCAGAACAGCAGAGCCCCTGGCCCTGTGACCCATGACTTTAAGTTAAGTCCTCTCACACATGAAACTTAGCCCCAGTGTTCATTCAAGATCCTGGCTGCCCTGCATCCGTATACTGTATACTGGTGGCGGCAATTTGATTCTTTTCTTACCAAAGGACTACACCTGAATGCTCTGAATCATTTTATTTAACATGGTGCTTTCTTGATCGTAACCTGCCCAGAGTGGCCTTTGGCCAGATGGCTGATAGAGCAAGCAGGCAAGCAAGCCGATCAACCAATAAATGAGAAAAGGCTGATCTGTTTAAATCGCCATGTGAAAAAAGAGCAACCAAGCCATGGAATAAGTATGAGAAGGAAAAACACGCACACACACACATGAAATTTCGGGAATCTCATCAAGGGGAGACTGAGAAATTTTCAGGTTCATATACAGTCTTCCTCTGGGGGCCCCTACTTGCAGAGGTATGGTGGCCGGCGATTGTAGGGCCTCCTCTGTGGTGGCCCCCAACCTCGAGCCCCTTGACTAAGGACCTTTTCCTTCTGCCAGAAAACCGTCCAAGAAACTGCTAAGCCCAACCGATCAGCTGAATGCCGCCTGCACTCCCCGTTTCTCCATTCTTGTCATTATTCACGGCGATTCGGGAAGCGTGGTGATTTGAACAATATGTCATTCGCAAGTTGCATGGGGATTTCTTTTTTTAATCTGAAAGGCAGGGAGAAACGAAATGTATTCAATAAGTGCATGAATAAATAATGCCATGGCTGGAGGGATTTTCTTGCCAAAGGAGTTTTATTTTTCTTATTTCATTCGTTTCTACAATTAATAACCACCCTTTCAATCAAACTGCCAGGGCACATTACCCTTGCAGTGCTACACTGTGAATATTCTGTATTTCACAGTAGCATCTGGGTCAGATTTCAGCTCCTTCCCTTTTTAAAATGTATGCACATACTTGTTCATTTGCTCACAGGTAAACCTGACACGATGGAAATAAATGTTTCCTCTGCCTCTTTAAAGCACCAGTTCAAACAAGAGCACAAAAGTGCAATGGGCGTGGACATTTCTTTTGTCCTGTCTTGGCTTGCTGGTGATTGGTTTATCTATCTATCTATCTATCTATCTATCTATCTATCTATCTATCTAT
>JAHTLZ010000330.1:917573-928476 GCA_023846285.1 Phrynocephalus versicolor
ACAGACAGACAGACAGACAGACAGACAGACAGACAGACAGACAGACACAGAGTTGTGCATATGAAGCTCAGAAGATAACATGCAAAGGATGAAACCCGGAGTGAGAAACAGACTATTTTCATTTGTCTTTCTCCAACTCAGATGTGTTTTGTCTTGTCTCTGCCCCTCCCTGGTATACTCATGTGTAAAGGCATTAGTCTGTCCTGAGAGAGATTTTTGAACACTCACAATGCAATCTTGTTTTTTTTTTAAATGGGGAAAAACAAGATTGAAAATGAAACAGCCAACATTATAATGCCATTATACAAAACGATAGTGAGGCCGCACCTGGAGTATTGTGTACAATTCTGGTCACCGCATCTCAAAAAAGACATAGTGGAACTGGAAAAGGTGCAGAAGAGAGCGACTAAAATGATTACTGGGCTGGGGCACCTCCCTTATGAGGAAAGGCTAAAACATTTGGGGCTCTTTAGTCTGGAAAAAGGTGCCTGAGGGGGAATATGATTGAGATGTACAAAATAATGCAGGGCATGAGTAAAGTGGATAGAGGGACGCTCTTCTCCCTCTCACAAAGTACTAGAACTAGGGGACGTCCACTAAAATTGAGGGTTGGGAGAGTGAGAACAGACAAAAGAAAATATTTTTTCACCCAGCGTGTTGTTAGTCTGCAGAACTCCCTGCCACAGGATGTGGTGACGGCATCTGGCCTGGGTGCCTTCAAAAGGGGATTGGACAGATTCCTGGAGGAAAAGTCCATCACAAGTTACAAACCATGATGGAGATGTATCGTCTCCAGGCTTAACACCGGGGTACTTCAAGGGCCAGAAGCAGGGGAGTGGCATCAGGAGACAGAGATCTAGTCTCATGCACTCCCAGAGGCATCTGGTGGGACCACTTCCAGCTGGACTAGATGGGCCTTTGGCCTGATCCAGCATGGCTCTTCTTATGTTCTTATGGTCTTAAGATTTGTTCCTCTCCTCCCCATTTTTCAACCCATGCAGTATTTGTGGGTTGCCGAGTTACTTTAATTTCTGGTTTATGCTTCCTTTATACTGGGTACTTGAAGTGCGGTCCACGGAAATCCATCTATGGGGTGGGGTGAGGTGGGGTGAGGCTCCTGCCCACCCCCCTCCGTGCACTACAGGGGAATCCACGCTTGATTGCCATCCAGTTGAATGAGATTAATCCCAAGGCTTTCTTTAAAAAGCCAAGTTTTGTGGGAAGAGAGGCTTTTAAAAAATTATGCTGCATAAGCAACTTTCCCTGATTTTTAAAAATTTTGCATAATGTATTCCTTCTGTGGAGCGGATGTGGAAGGACAAAAAAAGAAATACGGGAGCTTGAAGCCGCGTTGTTAAGAACGAGGAATCTGATTCAACTGCCCTTCTGCTTTCTGACATTTAGCGGGCTTTGAAGTGTATCATTTTAGCTATTAATGCTAAAAATTTGCTCTTTTTTTTCCAAATGCCTGAACATAAGAAGAGACCTGCTGGGAAGAACGGGCATCATTTCCCCCCCATACCCCCAATCCTGTTTTACACTGTAGCCAGTCTGCCTTTTTATTTTATTTTATTTTTTGCAGCAGCCAACATCTTAGGCATCCTTTGCTAAAAGTAGAGGCCCAGTCTTCTCTCCACTGTGTTCCCCGACACCTGGGACACACCCAACCAATAAACCAAGCCCCAGGAGAAAAGAGTGAAAGAGCTAAGGGTGTGTAGTCTTGAGAAAAGGAGAATGAAGGGAGAGATGATAATAATCAAATATCTGAAGGCCTGTCATCCAGAGGAGGAATGGCAGGATCTGTTCTTGCTCATTCCAGAGTCCAGGATGTGCAACAATGGGCTCAAGTAGAGAGAACCCAGCTTTTGGCTGAGGAACCCCGTGGCACAGTGGTTAAATGCCTGTACCGCAGGTTAGAGATGGGCACGAAATGAACTTTTTCTGTTTCCGTTATTCGTTATTCATTTTGTTTTGTAACGAAACAAATAACGAACACTGTGATGACATTGTTACGAACTGAACAGAACCACGAAAATTAGGTTCGTTACGTTTTGTTTTTTGTTAATGGCGACGCGCAATGAAATGAGCTGTTTTAAATGTTAAAAAACGCCCTGGACATCCATAAAAACACAGCGATAATTATTTATTCTGTCTGATAATACCTACCGGGGGGTGGGGTCCTTAAAACGTTTGTTTTTGTCTTCTCCCATCATGATGTATTTTTCTTTTCCCTTTAAGGATGACAAAATGGATGTCGCTACTCCAGCCACAAAATGGAGGCAAGCCATGTGATGGGATCATGTAAATTCTTGGACAACTTCAACCAATAGCATGCCCAGGTTGCAGACTGGGCAGGTCTGGCAGCCACAGAGGACATAAAAAGCTCTGGTAGCCCCCGTCCTCCTTGGCGTCTCCAGTGGGAGTTAGGGTGGGATTGCTGTCTCTGAGACTCATTATTTTCACCTTAGGCCAGCCAGGCAGGTGTGTGTCTCTGTGTTCCTGCCGGCTGCAGCCTGGCTCTTAGGGGAGATAAAGAAGAGATTCATCTCTAGCTTCAGTCCTGCAGCTCCCTGTGTGCGTGCATCCATACCTCTCGGTGAGTACCCTCCCCTGCCCCGCAGTGCAGTCACTCTGCGGCTGCCTTGCAGCCTGGGCAACGCCTGCCACTGCCTTTGCAGCCTCCCTGCGTACCTAGTCTATCCTGTGTCTCTGCCATTTTTTTAGTGTTTTCCCTGTGGTCTGGGGGGTTGGGGGATGCCCGTGCATGGAAATGCTTTAAAAATCGCGCAAAAAGCGGGTAAAAATGAAAAATGAAAAATGAATAAACAAAAATGATTTTTTTCCCAAAAATTCACAAAAAATGAAAACGAACCAAAACAGACCGGTCAACGAAAAATGAAAATCCGAAACACAATTTTTTTTCAATTTGTGCCCATCTCTACTGCAGGTAAAGCTGTGCTCATGACCACAGGTTCAATCCCAGGTAGCAGGCTCATGGTTCACTCAGCCTTCCATCCTTCCAAGGTCGGTAAAATGAGCACCCAGCTTGTAGGTGGGATGGGGGCAATGTGTAGCCTGGAATTAAACTGTAAACCACCCAGAGACTACTTGAAGTGGTATGGGGCGGTATATAAGCAGAACACTTTATCAGGGAAGCTTCCTGATTGTTAGAGGAGTACGATAACTTAACCATTGACCTCAAGAGGTGGTGAGTGCTCCAGCACTGGAGGCATAAAAGAGAAATTTGGACAGCCACATAGCAGAGATCCTATGAATTTTATTTGTGTCTTGAGCAAGGGGTTGGACTTGATGCCCTAGCCGTTCCCATTTAATTAATTCCAAGTACATAACTGCAGTTCCCATGTGATCCAAAGGAATTATTACTCTTATTGCTATACATAGTGTATTCAGTTTAGTTACCTAGTTTGTTTGTTACATTCTTGTACCCCCCATTAGAGATGGGTGTTTCATTTTGGAAGGGGGATGGTTCTGAGACGAAACACGGCAACACAGCTGGCGCTCAGAACCTAGTCTCTGACCAAAACAAAATCAACCACTGTCTTACCTTTCTGTAGTTAAGCCCTGGATGAAATTCCAACCAGGAAGCAGCCTCCAATGCGTCATCTTTCCCTCTCCCTGGCACTGGCCAATCAGACAGGGTGGCAGGATGGTGCATGTCCTTGCACAGCTCCTGATTAGCCAGCACCAGGGCACGAAACAAACAATTTTTCATTTCTGTTTTCATTTTTTTTGTTTCGTTATGCAACAAAATGACAAATGAATTTTATCTCCAAAATGAAACGAAACAAACAGAAACACCGGAAATTTTGTCGTGCGTTTCATTTTCGTTACGGCAATACAGTTGAATTGCTTTAAAAAATCACAAAAATCACAAAAAAATGAAATAAATGGTAACAAAATGGTAACAAAATGAACAAAAATGAAAACGAATTTTTTGCAAAAATTCACGAAAAACGGAAACGAACCGAAACGGACCCCCTAAACGACAAACGACAAACGAAATGCCATTTTTTTGATTCGTGCCCATATCTACCAGGGAAAGATGGCACATCGGAGGCTGCTTCGTAGTTGAAATTTCACTCCACACGAGTTAAACCAAGGTAAGACAGTGGTTGATTTTGTTCCGGAGGGTGGGATGAAACACTGATCTCTATTGGCCATCTAGTGATAGTCCAGTATACTGCAATGGTGGGGACTTGAGACCAGGGATTTGCCTTCAATTCAGACTTAAGTCCCACCAGTGACAACTCAAACTTGACCCAGGATCCTCCCCCACAATATCTTGGACTCAACGCGGAACTCAGGACCTATCTGTCCCACCCTATTTTTGGGGGGTGGGGGAGCTTGTTCTTGGTAGGGACTCAGATGTGGGGCTTGGCACTTAGTACCCAAGACTCAAGTATTAGACCTCTGAGTTATACACCCGCCAAGTCCCCCCCCCCCGAAACCTAACCTTTAGCCACTGGCTTGGGGAAATCCAATCTTCACCCAACTTGGAGAGATTGTAGAGGTGAGTCAGGGGAAGCTTCTAGGCAACTCTGGTTTCTCCGGGTGCTCAGGAGAGCATTTTATAGCCCGACAAAGCAATGAATATAAAATAGAACATTAATAAATTTGTATTCATTGGGGGTACGGATTCATGCAAATATGAATCAACAAATTAGCAATTTTTGATGAATTTTGCAATTCATTATTAATTCATGTCCATCTTTAGTATGCAATGCTAAAATAATTAGGGGTGCGTGTGTATAAGTAGTTCTGAAAATGAGAGGGCTTTTAGAATTGAAGCTTGAATAACAGTTTACTATAGTCATTCAAAAACAGTTACCGGCTCTCCAGTTGAGGAAGGTCACCATGCCATAACATTCTGACAGCTGAATATGTCTATGTTACAATTTATAAATAAAGAGATGTTGTTTTCTGGTCTTACAGTTTGGACTCTCTGTAATTGTAATCTGGCTTTCTATGGTTCTGGAGTTTCGAATGTTTTATGATACTACAGAGTCTAATCCCCTAAGATTTGCAAATTTTTAGTTATAACCATGATGTTGACTTCATGGTGGCAGCTTGCCAGATTCTGAGTTACAAGCCCTTGGAATTACAGTAGATGCAGGGACAATTGAGATTCTTGTTGAAAAATTATTCTGGAGCTCCAAGAAATGAGATTGTTTACAGATTGGGAGAAGTATAAATAACTGAAAGAATTATGCATATAGAATATAAGGCACACATAGAGGAATTTATCACATCTCTATGCTACTTTGATCACCAGACACCAAAGAGTGTTTTAAAGTTTTGTTAGAGTAATTACTTATATTTTCCATTTAGTTCGTTAAGTTTTCATAGTTATAATACAATATATTTTTATAGTTAAGTTTTTGAATATTCATGAGCTAATATTCACATTTAAATTGGCTTGCAAGTGCTTGTTCCATAAAAAGAAGAAAGCAAGTATAGATTTTCTTGGACATTCAGATTTTCTTGCACAGGGCAAAGAGATTAAAGGATATTCAGAAGAAGGGTGAATTGTGCAAGGTGAAAAATATTTTTCTGGGATCTACTGGGATTAACCCTTAATGGGGATAAAATGCTAGCTATGATGAACAAAGGCTTCTGATTTTCCTCCTATAAAATTCCGTAGGAATCTTAGGGAGAGAGGTTTAGGCATCAGATTTAGAGGTGGGCACGAAACAGAAAATTGATGGTTCAGTTCATTGTGTTTTGCCCCTCAGTTTATTTCATTTCATTTCGTATGAATTTTTAAAACAAAAATTCATACGAACAGAACCAAAACAAACTGGTTTGGCTTACCTGGATTGTGGCAGCGGCGGCAGTCCCGGCACTGGTGGTGGTAACGATCCCGGCAGCGGTGGCAATGGCAATCCCAGCGGCAGCAATCTCGACAGTGGTTGTGGTAGCGGCGGCAGCTGTGGCCCAGAAGGTTCTGGCAGCGGCTGCGCCGGACAGGAAGAGGCCTTGCTGGGCAGTGGTAAGCCTCATCGCCAGCTCTGGAGGCCCAGCAGCGGCCATGCTGGACAGCGGTGGACGGCGCTGCCACTGCTAGAGATGGGCACGACTCAAAAAATGGTTTTTCGTTTTTCGTTTGTCGTTTAGGGGGTCCGTTTCGGTTCGTTTTTGTTTTTCGGTGGGTTTTTGCAAATTTTTCATTTTCGTTTTTGTTACGTAACGAAGTGAAAAAACGAAAACAAAAACGAAAAATTGCTTTTGTTAGCATTCATTTCAGTTCAATGTATTTGCTGCAACGAAAACGAAAAACATGGCAAAATTTTTCGTTTTTGTTTTGTTTTGAAAAAAATTCGTTTTTGTTTTCGTTGTGTAACAAAATGAAAAAATGAAAACAAAAATGAAAAATTGCTCGTTTCGTGCCCATCTCTAGCCGCTGCCTCTGGAGCCCCAGCAGCGGCTGCGCTTTGTGGCAGTGGACCATGCCGCCTCTGGCTATGGTGCCCCGGAAGCAGCCACGCCGGGTGGCAGTGGACCACGCCGCTGCCACCTCCGGAGCCCCAGCAGCTCCTCACTGCCACCTTCGGAGCTCCCTGACCCAGACATCAGGTAAGAGGCACCAGTGGGGTGGGGGGAATGAAAAATGAATGGAACAAAACAGAAATTTCTGTTTCATCTCATTTTTCTTAGAGGGGGCTGTTCATTATTTGTTTTGTTACCTAACGAAACAAACAACAAACAATGAAACACACTTTTATTCGTTCTGTGCCCATCTCTAATCAGATTCCTTGACTTCCCACTACCCCTATCAGTCATGGAATTATCCTCTACTTTCTCTCTGCCTTCTTCTCTCTCCTCGCATTTTGCATTTGTTGGAAGAATGTTGGTAGATTTATTTTTAAAATGTGGGTTTTCTAAGCTTTAAGCACAGCTTCTCGGGCCATGTAGGGTGCTCTATGCAGCAGCCACAGCTCTGTTACCCTGCGCTCTACGGCCTCACAGCATCCGTGGCCCAAGGCAGCTGCCTAAGTGCCAAAGGGTAGGACCAAACCCACTGCACCCTGCTTGCGGTTCAAGGCCTCTGAGATTTGATCCTCTGTTGTGTATTGATCTGTATTCCTATTATCTGTACTTGCTTATGTTGAAGTAACTGCCTTCCTGTTCCAAAGGGAACAGGCCTGTTGGTCTATTCAAGTTGCTGCATTTGGATCCTCAATCCTACTGGTTTCTGTTCCTGTTCCAAAGGGAACAGGCCTCTAGGTTTATTCAAGTTGCTGCATTTGGATCCTCAATGCTATTGGTCTCTGCCAAAAGGCAGCTTTGTGATTGGTTGTAATTGTTCCCTCCAAAATGTATCTTTTCCTAGCCAGTCCTGGCTCCTATAAATGTAGCTCCCTCTCCCCAGTCCCCAGTCTTGTTCTCTCCCTGATTAAAGAGCTGTTACACTAGAAGCTGTCTCCAGCCTGCTATGTCAAAGAGCTGAAATCACTTGCTGAAATCACTAAACCCACGTCACAACACTCTCCCTTCCTTTCAGCCTTCAGGCCCTCGTGGCCATGGTTTCGGCTCCTGACATGGGTTCTTGCCACAAACCACCCCTAGCTCTCCTCAGCTGCCAGGTGCCAATCCTGCAAGGCTCCTGATGCTGAGCTCTTCAGTGCCACTGGGCCGGAAGGAGTTGTTAGGGACAGAATAATATCCAGCCGAGGTCCCTTTGGACAGATTACATCCCCTCCATTGCTCAGACCTGTATTGTGGAGGGAGCGGCAGGCCGTCGCAAGGGAGAATCATTACCGGTGGATTTATTCAGCTGCATCGGCCACCACAAAGCAGACGCCTGGCTTAAATTCTCAAATTAGAGATTATCCTCTGTCCGGACCTTGCATTAGCTCCTGTGGGGTTGGTATATTTCATTGTAAGAGGCCAGCCAGCGATGGGAAGGCCAGGAGAGACTTATGGAGGAAGGGAGTGTGGGGGGAGGGACCCCCCCCCCAAAGCCGGAGAATGAATTGCATTTCTCATTAGAAACTGTTATTCATCGTATTTCTGCGGGGGTTTTTGCTGCCACCACCACTCTTTCAGGCACAAGGACTCTGCTTAGGCTTTGTGTCTACGGCCCTGGCTTTCTGCATTGATGTAACGGTGGCCTGGGGTGAGGAACGGAGAACCTTTATTTCCAAAGAGTTGATGGCAATGGGGGTGGGAATGTCTAATAGGCATCATTTTTAACAGAGCTTGCCGAAGGAGGCCTAGGCGTCGGCCGGAAATATAAGGTTCGTTTTGGTAGAACTAATCTCCCACCCTCTAAACGCAGCTTTGCTGGCACAGAAATGAAATTTTGTTTCCCCCCCCCATCCCCAACACTGCCACGTTCTCCTGGCAGGGGTGTGTATGTGTGCCCAGATTTGGGCTCTGTGAGGTGATCACTAGAGATGGGCACGAAACGTACAATTTCCGTTTCCGTTTCCATTTTTTTCATTTCGTTACGCAACGAAACGACAAACGAATTTTGTCTCTAAAATGAAACGAAACAAACAGAAACACCGGAAATTTTGTCGTGCGTTTCGTTTCTGTTACTGCAATATGAGTGAATTGCTTAAAATCGTAAAAAAAAAAATCACAAAAAATTGAAATAAATGGTAACGAAATGGTAACAAAATGAACGAAAACAAAAACGATTTTTTTTTTGCAAAAATTCATGAAAAACGGAAACGAAACGAAACGGACCCTCCAAACGACAAACGAAATGCCATTTTTTTGATTCGTGCCCATCTCTAGTGATCACACTGGAGAGTAAAAGTGCGGGCAGAAGAGCAGCTGAGGATGCAGCGTGAGGGCTCCAGGGGATTTGGGATCGACGTTCATTGGTTTCTAGTGATAAACAGGCTGGGCTGCTCCAATCGCAGAATAGAGAGTCCTGGAATCATGAAGTTGGTAGGGGCCTACAAGGTCATCCAGTCCAACCCCCTGCTCAAGTGGGGAAATACAAATCAAAGCCACTCTGATGGATGGTGGTCCGGTTTTCTCTTGATCGCATCCAACACTGAGCAAATAATGCAGGGCATGAGTAAAGTGGATAGAGGGATGCTCTTCTCCCTCTCACAGAATACCAGAACTAGGGGACATCCACTCAAATTGAGGGCTGGGAGAGTGAGAAGAGACAAAAGAAAATACTTTTTAACCCAGCGTGTTGTTAGTCTGTGGAACTCCCTGCCACAGGAGGTGGTGATTTCATCTGGTCTGGATGCCTTCAAAAGGGGATTGGACAGATTCCTGGAGGAAAAGTCCATCACAGGTGACAAACCATGATGGAGATGTGTAAGGCTTAAAACCAGGGTACTTCAAGGGCCAGATGCAGGGGAGTGGCGTCAGGAGACAGATCTAGTCTCATGAGCTCCCAGATGCATCTGGTGGGGCCACTGTGAGATACAGGAAGCTGAACTAGATGGGTCTTTGGCCTGATCCAGCAGGGCTCTTCTTATGTTCTTATGTTCACTCACCACCTCTGGGGTCGTTGGTTATATTGCCGTACTGGTCTATCACCCCCCCCCCATATTCAACTGAAATCTGGCTTTCCTGTAACTTGAGACTAGTGTTGCATGACCTGTGTTCTGGGATGACAGACACCAGGTAATTCCCTCCTTTATATTGCAACCTTTTCAAGTGTTTGAAAAGTGCTCTCTATCCTATCTCCCTTCAGTCACTTTTTCTCAAGGTCAGTTATTTCGGTCTTTCCTCGTAGGGCTTGGTTTCCAATCCCCTAATCGTCCTCCTTGCCTTCCTCTGAACTTGTTCCAGTTTTGGTCAGCCTTCTTCTTCAAGTGTGGCGCCCAAAGCAGGACACAGCACTCAAGGTTAGTCCTAAGCAGTGACATAAGAGGCGAACTAGTACCTTGAGGGATTTGGAGGCTCTGCTTCTATTAATGCAGCCTAAAATGCCACTTGCCACTTGTACGGCCACAACTGTGGGCTCCTATTTAGCTTCTGACCCCTTCCGAGAGAGACAAGAAGTAGCAGACTTTGCACATGTAGAATCATAGAATCAAAGAGTCGGAAGAGACCTCAAGGGCCATCCAGTCCAACTCCCTGCCATGCAGGAACCCCCATCACAGGACTTCCGACAGATGGCCACCCAGCCTCTGCTTAAAAACCTCCAAGAAGGAGATGCCACCACCCTCCTTTGGGGCAGCATCTTCCACTGTCGTACAGCTCTAACCATCATGAAGTTCTTCCTAATGTTTAAATTGAATCTCTTTTCCTGTAGTTTGAAACCATTGCCCTGAGTCCTAGTCTCGGAAGCCATGGAAAACATACCTGTTCCCTCTTCAATATGACATCCTTTCAAATATTTAAACATAGCTATCATATCCCCTCTCAGCCTTCTTTTTGAAAGGCTAAACATTTCCCGCTCAGTAAGCCGTTCCTCACAAGACATTTCTTCCAGACCTTCAAGCATGTGATATTCAAAGGGCACAATTCAGTCACTGAGTAAAGTGTCATCAAGGGCACATCTTGTAAACTTACGAGTCTGATTTTGAAGTTGTAGAGTTCGCTTTGTGCCAGGGAGCATCTTCTCATGGCCCACTCCTCCTGGTGACCTTCATCAACACAATGCATGAGGACAGAATAATTTGTGGCTGCCGAAAGCTCACCAATTCGTCTCATCTCTCTCTCACCACATCCTCCTGTGGAGAGCCTGTGCGGACTGAATGCCAGTTTTACTAATGCATGATGAAATGTTGCTTTGCTTCGTGTAGCTAAGTATTATTATGGAATTTGGTTTTTAAATATTGTTTTGTATTTGAATGTTGCTAGCCATCCAGAGTGGCCTTTTGGCCAGTTGGTTGGGATAAAAATGCAATAAATACCGGTAAGTAAGTAAGTAAGTAAGTAAGTAAGTAAGTAAGTAAGTAAGTAA
>JAHTLZ010000330.1:928486-956843 GCA_023846285.1 Phrynocephalus versicolor
GTAAGTAAGTAAGTAAGTAAGTAAGTAAGTAAGTAAGTAAGTAAGTATTTTTGAAAAAAACGTGTTTTCTACTTTTTTTAAGTTATAGATCTTGGTGCAAAACAAATTATTTCCTTTAATGAAGCACAGACTCAATCGGCACAAAAGGGCAGCTGATGGATAAAAAAGATGTGCACAACCCATCCAGTACTGGGAAATTTTGTAGTTCCTGGAAAAAGGTAGTATTTTTCATCTTTTGTGAGAACATCCGCTTTACAGGAATGTACAGAGGCAGCCTTGAAAACGCATGAACTACCTTTGAAACAGACAAAAACCCTCACCATTTTACAATGAGGATCCCCCCCCCCCGTCTACTATGCAAGTAAGAACTAAGTCAGGAGTTCCTGTTGTGATTCTTGTCTGCTTCTTGATCATTGTCCTTGAGCTGCTGGTGGTCTTTCAGAAGCTCACTAAGTTACGAGAAATGGTTGTGGACTAGCAAGACAGAATATATCAGTCCCCGTACAGTGAAAGGACAAAATATTCAGGGGGTCAAAGCAATAGAGGGGGTGATAGGGAAATTTGCCCTGGCTATCATCTAGGCCAGTGATGTTTGCACCTATGGCACGGTTGCCAAAGGTGGCACTCGGAGCCCTTTCTGTGGGCACCCGACATCGCCCCTTCATAGTCAACTGTATTCAGGTTAAATTACTGTATTGGCACTTTGCAAACAAATTAGTGGGTTTTGAATTGCCGTTTGGGCACTCGATCTCTAAAAGGTTCGCCATCACTGATCTAGGCAGTGATACAAAATGCGATTTACCAATCATTGGTGGATGGATGCTCATTAAAAACATCACTTGTATGCTTCTCTTCTGTACTGTACTGAAATAACAAAGCAAAAGAAGTGTTCTGCTTATATACCTCCCCATAGTGATTAAAGCTTCATTAACAAGGCTTGAGTGCATGAAAGAAAGATAGCCAGTTTTCTCAGGGCGTTTATACACGACCCCTAAACTCTGCCGCAAATAGCTCCCAGCTCCGGAGCTTGGAAATGTTTCCCCACCAGCTCCGGAGTTTACAGGAAATTAAGTGCGACCACGCCCACTTTAGCACGTCCCAGCGCACCTTTCAAGTACCTGCTCTCTGGAGGTGAAAATTCCTTGATGCGGTGTAACGATAGTGAGTGAGGGGCTCTCCTCGCTTCTGTTTGTTGTTTTTTGGCTCCCGCCCCTTTAAGAGCTACTTAAGAGACTGGAATGTTGCCGCGGCAAGAGCGAGAGGCAGAACGGAGGTGAGCCTGCATTTTTTCCTTTCTTTTTTTCTCCCTCCCCTCATGCAGACAGGAGCAAGGAAGTGCGGAGGGGTGGGGACACAGGAAGAGCGACAAGCCCCTAAGATCTCTGGTCCGAATTTAAGTGGCCAGCGGATCTTAGGGGTCGTGTGAAAAGGCTCTTAGACGTTTTCTAAGGGCAGCAGGCCAAGCAGACATGGAACTGCAGCCTAACACAGGAAAGTACATCCAATTACTAAATATTGCTTATGGGCTACCAAGAAAAAAAAAAAAAAAACAGAGACAAGTGACATTTGGTGGAATAATTCAGCAGGAGCCATTTTCAGAACAGCCAGGATTTCAGCACCACTACTTATATTTTGTTCTGATTTTGAAGCTGAGGCTCCAGTACTTTGGCCACCTCATGAGGAGAGGGGAGTCCTTGGAAAAGTCCCTGATGTTGGGAAAGACGGAAGGCAAAAGGAAAAGAGGACGGCAGAGAATGAGATGGTTGGACGGTGTCATCGATGCAACCAAGATGGATTTGACCAAACTCCGGGAGGCAGTGGAAGACAGGAAGGCTTGGCGAGCTCTCGTCCATGGGGTCACAAAGAGTCGGACACGACTGAACGACTGAACAACAACAACAACTTATATCACCCGGTCACTGGAAATATGAAAAGTGCAACCAGCTTGGGGCACGGACAAAATCTTGGATTTGCATTAATGCACTATTTGGGCATACTGGAGGTTTACATGTGTCTCAACTGTTGTGGGGCTAGTAGTCTGTTTAACCAGTCATATCCTGTTTCTCCGGGCTTGTAGATCATGCCTCGGTAAGTATTTTCTATAGAGCAGTTCCCCAGCCAGCATGTTAATGACAATGTTCCAGAGCAAAGAGTAGGACAATTTACATTCAGGAAAGCGCCATGTTCCCATGAACCGTTCCTCTTTCTTCCTGCTCACTTTGATTTTAGAGGTATATAGGAGGTCAGCGTCAAAAGGCTGTCAGCGGAAGGCAGTCTCGAATGAATAATCCCTTATTGTTTTGCATCCATTCTAACAATCTGCTTATCGAATCTCCCCGCATATCAAAAGAACACTGCACTCTTTCTGCATGGGGTGCAGTTTTTAAAATCTGCAGTGTGACATGCAGGAAGAGGTACAGATACAGCGAAAACATCCATTTGCTCAGAGGTGATCTCTTTCTGGAGAGCATAGAATTGACTCAAAACATGCTGCTTCTGAGGCCAAGGAATGCCTCCTGCCACCGTTCCACTTACAGAAGATGGCCGGACTCTGACAGCTAAGATGTGCATTTCTATGAACATACATAGATCAAGGGAAGTGATAGTACCACTCTGTTCTGCTCTGGTCAGACCCCACCTGGAGTACTGTGTCCAGTTCTGTGCACCCTAATTTAAAAAGGATGTTGACAACCTCAAGCGAGTGCAGAGGAGGACGACCAGGATGGTTGAGGGTCTGGAGGAAATGTCTTATGAGGAACGGCTTAGGGAACTGGGAATGTTTAGCCTTTCAAAAAGAAGGCTGAGGGGGGATATGATAGCTATGTTTAAATATTTGAAAAGATGTCATATTGAAGAGGGAACAAGCTTGTTTTCCATGGCTTCAGAGACTAGGAAAAGAGATTCAATTTAAACCATTAGGAAGAACTTCATGACAGTTAGAGCTGTTAGGAAGTTGGAATATGCTGCCATAGATCGTGCTGGAGTCTCATTCTTTGGAGGTTTTTAAGCAGAGGCTGGATGGCCATCTGTCGGGAGTCCTGTGATGGGGTTTCCTGCGTGGCAGGGGATTGGACTGGATGGTCCTTGAGTCTCTTCCAAATCTACGATTCTATGATTCTATGACCCCATGCAGGTTTCACTGCGATCAATTGAACTTTCACCCTCTGGCTTCAGAGAACTAAAGATGGGCATGAAATGAAAATATGGCATTTCGTTTAATTTCGTTTCTTTAGAACAGGGCTGTCCAAATTTGAACAGCCCAGAGACTCCTCCCATCGCTGCTTGCCTATGTTTGAATTTGGCGTTGCACAAGCGCCCTTGCTGGTGCGGTGCCAAATTCAAACGGGTTGAGCCTTCCCCCTCCTCCCCTTTGTTGGTGAACAGGAGGAGGGGGGGGATCGAAGGAGAAAATACGAGCAGCCCGGGAGGTTTCTGAGGCAAACAATGGTGGAGGATCCGATCTGCTACCGCTGTTTGCCTCCGTAAATTCCCAGGATGCTTGAATCTCCTCTTCAAAAAAGGAGCACAATTTCTCCACCAACCCACCTGATGGGGGGGAAGGTGCACCTTTTTGGAAAGGAGATTTGAGCCCGCCTACCTGCTAAGGTCGCCCGCGCTGAGCGCATGCTCTTCCTGCCACCCCCTGCCCCCTACCCACCAAGGTCCAAGGCACTGGTGGTGGCATTGGAGCCCTGCCCGTCTGCCCGCCCGCTCATCAAGGTCCCCAGCACTGTGTGTGTGCGGGTAGCCACTCCACCCCCCCCCCAGGGCCCCCATGCTGGCAATGTAGGCAGCGGAGCCTCAGCCACCCGGCCGGCCCACCCCCTAGGTCCCCCCCCCAAAAAAAAATTCACCCCCAAAATGGCGGTGGGTTGGGAGCCAGGCAGGAACCTGTAGGGCAACCTCCGAGGGGCCTGTGGTTGACCAGTTACCCGTGGTCGACAGGTTGTACAGGTCTGCATTAGTAGTTTCACTTTGTTTCATTACTAAAATTTTAAAAGAATTTCAGAACAAAACAAAACAATATGTTATGCTATATAATGGCTCCCCTGGGTCCTAGAGGCACCAAAATCACAAGAGAGGTTCCTCAAGCTCTTCCCTCTAAACCCCCATATTTGGGGATTTAGGGTTCACCCCTATATTGCCAGCTTGCGCCTTACACCCTTTTGCAGTTAGCTAGCTAGAGGGACCCTCTTTGCAGTTGAATAACTTGGCCCCCTGAAACCCAAACCTTCCCAAATTTGGGGGTCTTACAGTGAGGAGATTGAGGAAGCTGCCCTGTGATTTTGGTGCCAATAAATGGCTATTATCTGTATTTTGAGCACATAATATTTTGTTATGTTTATGTACTTGGAAATATGGATTGTAGTCATGTATTGGCACCAAAATTGCAGGGTAGTTTCTTTGGACTCTTCCCTGTAAGCCCCCCCCCCCCAAATTTGGAGAGGTTTGGGATTCAGGGGACTGAGTTATTAAACCCCAAATGGGGTCCCTAGGAGAAAACCATTCTAATTGAGTCAAGAGACTGCTAATCCAGCGGTTCCCAACCTGGGGGGTGGGGTGGGACCCCTTTGGGGTGTCGAAAGACCATTTCAGTGGGGTCACCATGAGCCAGTGAACTAAGAGGCACAAATGGCTTGGGTCTGGAGGAGGAGAGGGGAAGGGGGGAAATAGTGAGTTACAGCTTGATAGGTTGGAGGGGATGTCAGTCAATGGCACTGGAGGCTGCGATTGCCTGCAGTTGGAGGGAACTTCTCTATGGCACCTGCAGCAGTGGCCTGCCAAAGGGGGCTTGTGGCCTCTTCCAAGGAGGGCAAGGGGTCTCTACAACATGTGGAACTGTATTAAAGGGTTGCAGCATTAGGAAGTTTTCAGAACCACTGTGCTAATCGCTCACCTGCAGGAGGGGGCTGTTAGCAGCTTCCCAACTCAATTAGAATATTTTCTATGAGGAGGACCCCTTTGGAGTTTAATAACTCAGCTCCCTGAACTCCAAACCTCTCCAAATTTGGGGGTTTTACAGGGAAGAGGTTAAGGATGCTCCCCTGTGATTTTGGTTCATCTAGGATGAATCATTTTGTTCCTGTGGGGGGAGGGATGGCATTTCATTTAGTTTCATAACGAAACGTGTCCTACCATTTTGTAGGAAATGACAAAACAGCATTTTGTTTTTCCTTTCCTGACCATTTCTACCATGACCTATCCAATAGTTCATTATGGATCATGATTGTGATAATTATAGAATTGCAGATTTGGAATGGACCGTCTGGATCATGAAGGCCAGTCCCTGTCAAGGACACAAAATGGGGGATTGAACCTCTGGCTCCGCAGACAAAAGCCTGAACCACTGAGTGATCCAGCAGTTCTTTGACTGCAACATGGAGGCGCTTGGAAGTTCCAGCTAGTTTCCACCTGCTTCTGTCACCAAGAGTATCAAGATACATACTGTCAAACTGACCTTTAATTTTTACTGAATGTTGTGATGATTTTAATTATGCCTGTTTCGCTTCTTCTCCAATTTGGGTTTTAATGATGTTTGATATCTACCGTGAACACTGTTCTCACAATATGACACAATGTTATAAATAACAATAGTCATAACAGAATAATAATAAAAGAACAGAGAAAAATGTGTAGTTTCTTTAATCAGTCCGCAGTGTCTGGGTTTCAAAATTTATTTGCACTCATGTAGGATGTTACTCAAGGGAAAAAGAGTCAAGACATGGAGGAGAATTCACAGATGATAGAAAAGCTTTTTTGGGGGGTCCATTTCTCCCAGAATTCCCCAGCTAGCAAGACCTGCTAAATGGAGGATTCTGGGTCATAGAATCATAGAATCATAGAATTGGACGAGACCTCAAGGGCCATCCAGTCCAACCCCCTGCCATGCAGGAACCCCCATCACAGGACTCCTGACAGGTGGCCATCCAGCCTCTGCTTAAAAACCTCCAAAGAAGGAGGATGTGGTGAGGGCATCTGGCCTGGATGCCTTCAAAAGGGGATTGGACAGATTCCTGGAGGAAAAGTCCATCACAGGTTACAAACCATGATGGAGATGTGTCATCTCCAGGCTTAAAACCAGGGTACTTCAAGGGCCAGATGCAGGGGAGTGGTATCAGGAGACAGAGATCTAGTCTCATGCACTCCCAAACGCATCTGGTGGGGCCACAGGAAGCTGGACTAGATGGTCCTTTGGCCTGATCCAGCATGGCTCTTCTTATGTTCTTATGTTACTCCACCATGGTGCGTGGCAGCATATTCCACTGCCAAACAGCTCTAACTGTCAAGGTGTTACAGTCGAAACAGTGATATTTTTGTGCTCTGGGATTTGCTGAAGATCAGGTCCTCATTTGAAATGTCTTTGGACCAATTTGCAGTTCCAAAATCCAGGTGGAAAGCCCAGCAGCGAGGCAGAAATTTAGACAAGGTGAGTGTTGGAAGCATCTAAACTAGTGTGACAATCTGGCTGCCTCCTGGGCCCCATGTCAGGCTCTCTTGTCGATCCGTCTTGGCTTGCCGAGAACAGGAGATACTGTTTCGCAGCCACTACACCTGGGGAACACCTCTGCCCAAGAAGCTCAAAGAAGACCGACATGCACAAAGGCAGGGGGAAAAAAAGAATAAAAGACTCCTTGGTGCATCAGAGAAGTTGGTAAATCTGCTCACCCAGCTCCTGCAGACTGCAGCTTGTCTCCCGGTTATTTAGGAGGAAATTATCTGTTTACCGCTGCCTGGTTGCGCCATATTTCAATGTCGATGGCAGGAGCTGGAAAACAACAGGTGGGGCTTCTCTTGCACCTGCCTGCTGTTACTTGCTGATGGCCTGGATCTGCTCTCCGCCTGAAAGGTGTTGCCTGTCATGTCCGGCCAAGCAGGGCTCTTTGAAGTGCCCCAGAAGGTCGCTCGGAGTAGAAGAGCCGTGAGTTCAAACAACAGGAGAGGGTCCTTCTCCGCTAACCAGCTGGCTGGGTGGCACTCCAGGGACACTTGTATGTTCCATCTGTCCCCGCACGTGGGATCCTCCAATGGGTCCGCTCCAGAAGACAAATGGCCTCCCCTCCGAAGGTCCCTCTTTCTGGTGTGCAATTAATTCACAAACAGGTAAGAAGAGCCATGCCGGATCAGACTAAGGGCCTCTAGGTTCAGAATCCTGTTGGCACAGTGGCCAATCAGTTATCTACAGGAAGCACAGCAACAAGGTTTGCAAACTGTGTCCGTATGAAAAATTCTTATTTATTTATGTATTTATTTATGTATTTATGTATGTATGTATGTATTTATTTATATTTGAATTTAGTTGAGTTGAGTTGAGTTGATTCATGTTGAGTTGACTTGAGTTGTGTTGAGCTGAGTTGAACTGAATTGAATTGAATTATACGGCATACCACCCAATACAAGTTAGATGCTTTCATCACCTAAGGATTTTCCTTTTCTAATGATGTGCGTTCTCTAACATATAGCTCAATCCTTCAATTGTTGCCGATCTCTGCTGGCCATATGAGGGTGAGGATCTGCAGCCTCCTTCCCCTTTCTAGATCAGACAAAGACCATCATCCTGTTCACACAGGGGCCAGCCTGTGGCCTAGGGAAACAAGAGCTATCACATAGCAGCAAGCTTTGGAACCCAGGGCAGTTGTGGGGGGGGGGGGGGAAACCCCAACTGTGGCAATCAGATGTTTCCAGCACCTAAGGATTTCCTTTTTCTAATGACGTGCTGTCTATAACACGTGCCATGATCCTTCAACTATCGTTCTAGAGTCGCAAATCTCTGCTGGCCCTCCGAGGATGAGGAAGTGAAGCCCCTTTCTCCTTGTCGGATCACACTGTAGGGCTATCAAAGTCCATCATCCTGTTCACACAGTGGCCAAGCAGTTGGCCTGCGTGAAGCTCAGCATCGAGTCATACTATTTGTTCGCCTAACCAGTGTCTCTGCTTGCCCGCAACGGCGTAGGCTCTTTAGAGCCTGCAGGGCCATGCGCTTAGAATACCGATGGCTAGTTGTCCACCCAGCACGACTCCTTGGTAAGCAGGGCAGTTCTGCTGTGCTGAAGCAGCCTACGATCAATACAATTGGATCTTCGGATCCTTCTCTTACAGTGGCCACTGTCACACTGACGGTTCATTTCTTACCCACACCTTTCGAAATGCAGGGCTGGTTGAGCGCCTGCTAAAAATGCACAGCCGATGCAGGGAGAAATGCTTTCCCCCTGCTTTTTCCTCCTCAACCGGTCTAGACAAAATAATAATAATCATCCGACTTGAGTCTCAACGTTCTCCTCCATTTCACTCAAATGATAAGCATTTGCCTTTTAATGCCTCTTTTGAATAAGTTGCAGGGAGGCTCTATAATTTGGGAAAGAGGCGAGGTGCCGGATGCCTACGTGGGGAAGGAGACACCGAACATGTAATTGGACACACTATAATCTCTCCTCGCTCACGGAAAAGTACTCAGCATCTTTCTTGGTCTAAACAATGCAGCAAGGGCATTGCTGCACGGCTCCAGAACAAGACACAAATGACCACAATGTCTTTAAAGCTTATCCGTGAAGATTCTCAGTCATCCAGGTGACTTTATCTGGACGTTGAGTCATGGCTACTGGACTTCTTTTTGAGAGATAGAAACGTTTCGCTGCTCATCCAAACAGCTTCGTCAGTCTCAATACAGCTAGTGCGAGTCCTCCATCTTATAGTCAGTCAGCTTTGACCTCTTGTCACCCTGTTCTGAAACAGGCTCATAAGATGAACAATGGCCTGAATAGGCTCGTTAGGGAGACAATAGTATCCTTAGCCTTAAGGTGAACAATGGCCTAAGGTGCTGAAACCTATCAAGAATGGGCCGTTAGCTATGGCCTTGGTGGTGAAGGCTTTTTGATTTGTCTGGGTACTTTGGAAAGCACACCCTGATAAGTAGCAGATAGACTATGCCGGAGCCCACCACCTCTGTTGAGGGAGGGGTTTTCAATGCTCACATGAATGGTCTCCCTTACTCCTCTTTCAAACCACCTCTCTTCTTTGTCTAATATGTGTACATCCTCATCTTTGAAGGAGTGCCCTTTGCCCTTCAAATGGAGGTGTACTGCTGATTCTGGTCCTGAGCTGTTACCCCTCCTATCTTGGGCCATCCTTCTGTTTAATGGCTGCTTAGTTTCTCCAATGTAGAGGTCTGGACACTCCTCACTGCATTGGACCGCATATACTATATTGCTCCTTTTATGTTTTGGTATCGGATCCTTTGGGTGGACAAGTCTCTGCCTTAGTCTTTAAAGCTTCTGCCATGGAGGTTCCTAGTGAGGATGTTATGCCTTTGTAGGAAACCTGTTCTTTCCTGGGAGGTGCAGCGAGGCAGCTGAGCATCGTGCCCAGAACTGGTACAACGGTTGTGGCTGCTGCTGTGAACCTGGTGTTTCTCATCACTGCCTTTATAAACAGGCAGCAGGTCAATCTCCTCTGATTGAAGGGGTTTGAGGCACTAGTGGTTCTTCGCCATGAGCACATATTCCATGAAAGGGATGCAGAGGTTATCCTAGTGCAGGCCTGCACAACAGGTCAACCACGGGCTACCAGTAGCCCGTGAAGGGTTCAAAGGTAGCCTGCTGGTCATCAATAAAAAAGTGAGGGGATACGTTCTCCACTGCTCCCTCCCCCATCCCAAGGACCACCACTGCCCCAGCAAAGTTCTGGGTCTGCCAGCCCACTGTCTCAGCTGAGCGGTGCAGTTTCAAGGGCCATGGCACATTGAAATCTGTTCCCTCCAGAATGGATTAATTGGTTTTCAATGCATTCTTATGAGAAACACTGCTCTACTTACAATTTTCATGGATTGCGGGTGGGGTGGGTCCCTAACCCCCTTGATCGGCAGGGGGTTACTGTACTTATAACCTTGTCACTTTAATGTAATGTTGTCTATTAATGCTGTAAATATGTCCCTCAATTCCTTGTTCTCAATTACTTGAACATGTCTTAATTGTACTGGACTGTGTATTGTCCTTCATTACTGTAAGCCACCTTGGGTCCTTTGCCAAGGAGAAAGGCGGGGTAATTAATAATAATAATAATAATAATAATAATAATAATAATAATAATAATAATTTCTTAAACAACATCAATCCTCAAACGTGTCGTTCTGCGTCCTGCTATACGGAGACTTCCAGCTAAGTGGGATGACATCTCTCCACCCTCCCAGGCTAGTCAGAGAAGATGGAATTTATTGCCAAACCCATCTTGGCAGCCAGTAAGAGATTCTCCAGAATATTCCCGGCATCTGTTTCATACCTTTTCCAGACGGGAGCGCTAAGACATCTAGAAGGCTCATTTTTCCGAGCAAGGCTCGGTTTTTTATTGAAAGGTGGGGATGTGCCTGCGGGCGTCCCCAGCTTTCAAGAGCAGGTGTTTTGAAGATGAATGTAACAAAGGCAGAAGCTTTTATAGCCACAGAGAAGATGGGTGTTCAGAGGGCGAACAATTTAAAAAGACGTTTTGAATGGGGCTATGAAACGGCGTTGGATAGAACCTTCCCGTGAAATGTCCTGAATCCTGATGAATAAGGGCGTGAAAAATGTTGCTCTCTGTGGTCGTCCCAGGCTTCCCCTCCCCCTTTAAAGTTGTCTGATTGTTCTCTTGGCTCAGTTTCTCTGAAGTCCAGCTCATTCTTTGCAGAGTTCCTAACCTGGCAGATGTTGGCATTATCTCAGCTTTCAATGCAATTTCTTCCTCTTTCCAGATGTTCCTCTCAGGGTAGGGACCTGTCAAAGGCTCCCTCCACCCCAAAGAAGGAGCGGAGGATTTCATGGCCTCTTTGACCCTGGGAACAGCTCTTTCAAAGAAAGCCAGCCAAGCCCTGCAGCTCGACCTTCGGGGTCACCAAGGTAGCTGCATTTTCAAAGGGTTCTCTTCTCTTGATGTTCAGAGTTCAAAGAGCTGTTGCTCCTTCTCCAAGGAAGTCCTCTGGAAAAGATACAAGCAGGGGAACTGCCACATCTCAATGGTAAGCATAAAGCATGCAAGCTTTAAAGCTTGCACAGAATTCCTCATCTGAAAAGGAAGAAAGCATGTATAGCTGCCTTATGCACACCATCCAGTGAATGGATAGAAGAGCTATTGTTCGAAAACAGTTGTTGATAGCATGGTCTGGGAAAACCTGGCTGACAGGGTAATTTTTTTAATCAAAAGTTAGCTGAAACTTAATTCTCACTCTTCCATAAATGGTTGAACTGCTCATGATCTGGGGTTCAATTTCAGGTAGCCAGCTCAAGGCTCACTCAGCCTTCCATCCTTCCGAGGTCAGTAAAATGAATACCCAGCTTGATGGGGATGTGGGGGCAATGCATAGCCTGCATCATTACTTGTAAACCAGCCAGAGAGTGTTTTAAGCGCTGTGGAGCAGTATATAAGAAGTAAACTTTTGCTTTGTAAGTTTGTAATTTGTTACACACAGGTTTCGAACTGAAATCTTGCACATTGAAATTTTGCAAGAATGGGTATATTCTCATTTAAAATATATGTTCATGGGCAAAAATTCATGTTTTCCTCATCTATCCTGAGGTGTTGTTGTGAGCTGTGCTGATCTTTGATGCCTGGTGCCCACTATTTGTTTTGTTGGTATCTGGTGTGTGCTGTATAACATGACCTTTAAATATCTCTTGCTCGCTAATATTAATAACGATATCTGATGATCCCTTCATTTGCAAACAACTACATTTTGATGGTGTCATAGATTAATGATCTCTACAGAAGGTCTTAGCATTATTTAAAGAGAAATCTCTAGTACTTTTATAAGGGTGGCAGAGTATGACCCCTGCATAAATTACAAGGCTGGTAAGTTGCCCCTCCTCATTTTAAATGGTGACAGCTTTTGTTCAGACTAACTGCTGTCTCCAACTGCGAGATAAGCAAAAGGCTGCCAATGTAAATTACAGGAAGAAGAAATTATAGGTCCAGCAATTTGCTATATGAGCAAATGCCACCTGCTGGTCATGTTGACATATTGCAAGGTTTCACACACAGGAGTAGAGATGGGCACGAATAAAAAAATGGCATTTCGTTTGTCGCTTGTCATTTGGAGGGTCCGTTTCGGTTTGTTTCCATTTTTCGTGAATTTTTGCAAAAAAAATCGTTTTTGTTTTCATTCATTTGTTACCATTTCGTTACCATTTATTTCATTATTTTTGTGATTTTTTAAAGGATTTTAAGCAATTCACTCATATTGCAGTAATGGAAACGAAACGCGCGCCAAAATTTCCGGTGTTTCTGTTCGTTTCATTTCATTTTAGAGACAAAATTCGTTTGTCGTTTTGTTACATAACAAAATAAAAAAACGGAAACGGAAACGAAAACGAAAAATTGTTCGTTTCGTGCCCATCTCTACACAGGAGTTTTTTGTCCCTCCTTTGTTTTATATTTCCTTCTCAGTTGTTTAAACATTCAGCTGTCAGCTCTGAAAGGTATCCTTTTGCGAGACAATGTTATTTTACATTGGCTTTGCTTTCAGACTTGGCTGAAGCACTGATTGTGCTGCAGTAACTTTCAATAAACGGCTGTACAAACTTCCTTTTCAAAGCACAATGTATAAATGCTCAGGGTTACATTTTTACAGTGTGCTTCATTGTTTAGCATGCTGCGCAGTCAAAAATGCAAACTGTGATATAAGAACTAAAATGAAATTCTGTCCTGTTCCTGAAGACAAGCAAAATTTTCCATTTCACGTCTACTCACATTGCCGCTCGGTGCTGCCACGTCACACAAGACCCTTTGCCATCCTACGAATGCGCTGTCTCCAGAATGTCCTGCCCTCAACACCCCGGCTCAGCTCTTGCAAATTCAAGCCCGTGGCTCCTTTCGGGAGTCAGTCAATCTCCTATTTGGTCCTCCTCTTTTCCTACAGCCTCCTGCCCTTCCCAGCATCATTGTCTTTTCCAGATAACCATCCGTTCGTTCTCATGAGGTGCCCAAAGGAGGACAATCTCAATTTCGACACTTTGCCTTCAGCGATAGTTCAGCCCTTAATTGCTCTAGAACCCCTTGGTTTAGACTTCTGGCAGTCCAGGGTATCTGCAAAGCTCCCCTCCAGCACCACATTGGAAACAAATCAAGTTTTTTCCCCCTGGTCTTTACTGTGCACCTTTTATAGCCATACATGGAAACTGGAAACACCAGTGTGCGGAACCCCCTGCCACAGGAGGTGGTGATGGCGTCTGGCCTGGATGCCTTCAAAAGGTGACTGGACAGATTCCTGGAAGAAAAGTCCATCACAAGTGACAAACCATGATGGAGATGTATAATTTCCAGGCTTAAAACCAGAGTACGGGATATGATAGCTATGTTTAAATATTTGAAAGGATGTCATATTGAAGAGGGAACAGGTTTGTTTTCCATGGCTTCAGAGACTAGGACTCGGGGCAATGGTTTCAAACTACAGGAAAAGAGATTCCATTTGAACATTCGGAAGAACTTCATGACAGTTAGAGCTGTTCGGCAGTGGAAGATGCCGCCACGGAGGGTGGTAGAGTCTCCTTCTTTGACGGTCTTTAAGCGGAGGCTGGATGGCCATCTGTCGGGAATATTGTGAAGGGGTTCCTGCTTGGCAGGGGGTTGGACTCGATGGCCCATGAGGTCTCTTCCAACTCTATGATTCTATGATTCTATGATTCTATGATTCTAAGGGCCAGATGCAGGGGAGTGGTATCAGGAGACAGATACCTTGTCTCATGCACTCCCAGAGGCATTTGGTGGGGACACTGTGAGATACAGGAAGCTGGACTAGATGGGCCTTTGGCCTGATCCAGCATGGCTGTTCTTATCTTCTTATCTTCTTATGTTCTTAGGTCCTGGGAATAAATCCTGCCACTTGAAGATCTTTTCAAATTCCTTCCTTGCTCCTTCATTCCTTCCAAGCCCCTGCCTTCTTCTGATTTCCTGGTTGCATGGTCCCTTTAATTCCACCCTGGGATGGGGAAAACCATTGCGTCCCAAAGCTGAACTCTTAGGCATTTGCAGCAACGAACCAATGTGTTACGTTTGTGTGCCCCGCCATAGAGATTTTGCAACGTGGGGTAGGTAGGCTGTGGTCCGAAAGCAATGGAAGAGAATGCTTCACTGTCCTACTCGCTTATTTACAAGCTTTGTCAGCAGCCTCCAGAGGGAGTCGTCGGTCTTCGGCAAGGGGAAGCAGAGGCCGCCCAATATAAGGCCAGGTCATCATCATACCCTCACCCTGCACCATTGCTTCATGCTGTTTCTCCCTTGAGCTGAGCAAAGTCTCTCTGCAGTAGAGGTCTTTTCCCTCGTCATTTTAAATGACATCCCCCTCCCCGAGGCGGTTCCTGCAACTTCCCGTGAGCAGCAGAGTCCTGGATCCCATGCGCTGTTGTTTTGTTATGTGTCGTCAATAAAGATGGGCATGAAACAAAACAAAAAGACATGCCGTTTCATCATTTTGTAATGTTTCGTAACGTTACGAAATGAAACAAGACGACAGATGGTGCGTTGTCACAAACTGAAACAAAATGATGTTTTTGGTCTGGAGGAAATCGAACTAAGGAGCCGCCGCCAGATCTCGCTTGAGGCAAGGGGCTGCAGCAAGATCTGGAGGCTGTTTCCCATCTCTCTTGCCACCGCCACCCAGCTGATTTTGACAGGGCAAGTGAGAACGGAGCACTGCTTGCGCCGTTCTGTCTTGCGACGTCTGCCTTCCAGCTGGGTTTTTGGAACTTGATGGGCTGTGGGGGAGGAGGGCCCACCCCCTCTCCCCACAGCCCCACTAGTCCCCAAAACCCAGCCGGGAGGCGGGGGGTCGCAAGGGAGAACGGAGCAAGCAGTGCTAAATTCAAATGGAGCGCTGCTTGCTCCATTCTGACTTGCTGCCCCCACTTCCCAACTGGGATTTCTTTCTTTCTTTCTTTCTTTCTTTCTGGACAAGTCTGGCCTTGGGGTCAGCCTGACTTATCAAAACAACAAACAAACAAACAAACAAACAAACAAACAAACAAACAAACAAACAAACAAAAAATCCACCTGGGTGGCAGCAGCTTCCAAATCATTTTGTTTATTTATTTATTTATTTATTTATTTGAAGACTTATATCCCGCACCATCTTCCCAAACGGGAACTCTGGGCGGCGAACAACAATAAAAAAAACATAAAAAGCAAAATCTCCTAGCAATACAGCGGAGAGCAGGATGGCGGCAAGTGATAGGAGGAGGAAAAGAAAACCCAAAAAAAAAAAAAAAAACCAAAAAAGACTAACTAATAAGGTCACCAAACGCTTCTTTAAAGAGGAAGGTCTTCAAAGCCCTCTTAAAGGCGGGCAGGGACTCCAGCAGGCGCAGCTCGGGAGGAAGATGGTTCCAAAGAGAGGGCCCCACCACAGAGAAGGCGCGGTTCCGTGTAAGCGTTTTCCGCGCCTCTCTGGGTGTGGCCACTCTCAATGAGCGCGCCTGCGAAGATCTCGTGGGTCTGGATCCGGATGACCTCTGGGAGATGCGCTCCGCCAGGTAACCTGGTCCCAAGCCGTGGAGGGCCTTGAAAGTCAAGACCAGAACCTTGAACCTGATCCGGAAGACAACGGGGAGCCAATGCAAGCGGACCAGGACTGGGGTGATGTGCTCGTATCTACGGGCACCCACCACCAGCCTGGCCGCCGCATTTTGGACCCGCTGTAACCTCCGGACCAGGGACAAGGGCAGCCCCACGTAGAGGGCATTGCAATAGTCGATCCTCGAGATCACCAGGGCCTGCACGACTGTCCTCAGGGAGGACTCATCAAGGTACTGGCGGATCTGGGCGATCCTGCGGAGATGGAAAAAAGCGGCCCTGGAGACGGCCATCACCTGGGCTTCCAGGGAGAGGGCCGAGTCCAGGACCACGCCCAGATTCCTGGCCCTGTCTGTAGGCTGGAGGGAAATACCCCCCAGACTAGGGAGGGGGCCATTGTACCGAGACGAAGGCGCCCCGAAGAACAGAACCTCCGTCTTCTCCGGATTGAGCTTGAGCCGGTTATCTCTGGTCCATTCCAGAACGGCCTCCAGGCACAGATCGAGGGAGCGAACCGCCTCCTCTGCAGATGTAGAAAAGGAGATATAGAGCTGCGTGTCATCAGCGTACTGATGACAGCGAACTCCATATCTCCTGATGACCTCCCCCAGCGGCCTCATGTAAACATTGAACAGCACGGGGGAGATTGCCGACCCCTGGGGCACCCCACAAGGGAGAGTCCAAGGAGCCGACAAGACATCCCCCAGCTGTACCCGCTGAGTCCGGCCGCGGAGGAAGGAACGGAGCCAGGCCAAAGCCTGACCACCAATTCCCACCTCAGCGAGCCGGGCCAGAAGGTTACCGTGGTCGACGGTATCAAAGGCTGCTGAGAGGTCAAGGAGGACGAGCAGGGAGGAACACCCCCTGTCGGCCTCCCTGAGGAGGTCATCCTGCAGAGCGACCAGGGCGGTCTCGGTCCCGCGAAGAGGCCTGAATCCAGACTGGAAGGGATCCAGGATATGATTTACCTCCAGGTATGACTGGAGCCGGACGGCCGCCACCCCTTCGATAACCTTGCCCAGGAAGGGAACAATGGCGATCGGACGAAAGTTGGAAAGATCGTCCGTCGCCATGCCAGGTTTTTTAAGAGTGGGTTTCACCACGGTCTCCTTCAAGCGGGAAGGGAAACAACCCTCCCGAAAGGAGGCCGTGGCAATAGAGGAAACCCACTCTGGCATGTTCCCTTCGGCAGATTTTATAAGCCAAGCTGGGCAAGGGTCGAAGGGGGTGGCCGCCGGCCGGCAACGAGCCATAGCTCTGGAGGCCTCCGCTGAGGAAACCGGCCCGAAGTCATCCAGGAGGTGAGAACGGAGGGGTGAGGCCCCGGGGGTCCCGAAGGATGGGCTAGAGCAACTGGGGGGCAAGTCGGAACGGATGGCCTCAATTTTAGATCTAAAATGGGCTGCAAATTGCTCGCTAGTGAAATCACTAGGAGGAGGCCACAGCTGACTGGGATTGGAGAGGTCCCGAACCACCCGGAATAACTCCGACTGGCGGTTCGAGGCCTCGCCAATTCTCAGGGAGGCATAAGATCTTCTAGCGTCCCTGATCGCGCGAAGATAGCGGCCAGTCAGCTGTTTAAGAGCAGCCCTATTTACTTCCGTCCGATTTGCCCTCCATATGACCTCTAGTCTCCTACGTTTTTGCTTCATCGACCGTAACTCCTCCGTGAACCACGGGGAGGAACGGCCTCGACATCGTAGGAGACGCTTAGGGGCGATCCGGTCTATCGCCTCGGCAGAGCCCACGTGCCACCTTTCCACCAAGGCATCGACCGGATCGTCTGCCAAACCGCCAGAGAGCTCCCCGAAGGCTTCCATAAACCTGGCAGGGTCCATGAGCCTCCGGGGGCGCGCCCAGGTGTAAGAAGGGCGCTCCCCGCAGGATGGGGGGGCGATCGACAGGGAAAATTTTAGCAGGTAGTGGTCTGACCATGACACGGGCAGGGGCAGAATGCCCCCAACCCCCAGACACGAATCCGGCGACATGGAGGAAAAGACCAGGTCTAGGGTGTGGCCAGCTCTATGGGTGGGGCATAAAACATGCTGAGATAAGCTCATGGAAGTCATGGATTCCATGAAATCCAGAGCCGCACCAGAGAGTTCACCCTCGACATGCAAGTTGAGGTCCCCAGCCACCAAAAGGCGGGGGGACCTCAACAAAGCAGCGGAGATGAACTCAGCGATCTCTGGTAGGGATTGTGCTGGGTTGCGGGGAGCACGGTACACCAGCACAATGCCAAACTTATCTCGCTGACCCACAGATAGATGAAGGCATTCCACCCCAGAACACACCATTGTCGCGGACCTGCTAACACAAAGGGATTCCCTGTAAACGATGGCCACCCCACCCCCTCTACCCTCCGATCTGCCCGCCCACTGAACCTGAAACCCGGGTGGGCACAGAAGAGAGAGGGAAGCCCCACCCTCCGCGCCCACCCAGGTCTCGGTAATACACGCCAGGTCGGCGCGCTCATCCAAGATAGAATCAAGGATGAGCGGGGTCTTATTGTGCACCGACCTGGCGTTAATCAGCAGGCAGGTCAGATCGGAGGCGCTGGCGGGATGGCACCCAGGTAGATGGCGGTGGACGAGGGGACCAGAACGGGGGACAGGCAGTAAATGCCGGACCCTAGTTCTTCTTACCCGACCGATCCCCCCGTCCAGAGCGTACCTCCCACGGCCAGACACCACAGAGATGCGAGTCCCTGCCGACATGGAGACCTAAAAAAGGAAGGGGGAAAACAAATAACAAAGCAATCAAAAGTAATACAATTAACAATAGCAAAAGCACAGCGAAGGGGCAAAATACAAAGTAAAATACAATGCAAAACAACAATAATAATAATAATAATAATAATAGTAAAAAGAAGAAAATAAAACGAAAATAGGGCACAATCCAGGGCAGAATGGAAATTCCGGGAGAGGAGAAAGAAAAGGGAGTACAGGATGGGGTCAGCTGGTAACGACGGCCAACGACGGCCATAGGGGGAACCACCCAGGGTCCCACAAACCACAACCACCCAGGATCCCTCCAAAAGACAATGAGGGGGAAGCCGTCTCGTCTTCGGCAGCGGCGGCGATGGAGAGGCCGCGACGCCCAAGAGGCAACATCAGTCTGTGCCGGCTTCTCCAGGGTGGCGAAAGATGGTAAGGCCACAGCGGCGGCATGGTAAAATCGCGTCACCTTCAAAGTAATGCCGGTGATGGAATAATAAAGAAGATGAAAGCTTCAATGCCGTCCAGATCAGGTGGAGGGGCTATAGGGAGGAGCAAAGATGGAGGGCTCCCACTCCATATCCCATTAACAATCAAGTCCTGGGGGGAAGGGGAGGACAAAGATGAAAGGGGTCAGCCCCAAGTCCCTTAACAGCCCTAGCAGTCCAATCCTTGATGAGGGGTAGGGGGGGAGCATGGTGGAAGGGCTCCAGATCCCCCAACCCAACAACAGTCCAAAGAGGGAGCCAGGAGGGAGGTGGAGGGAACAAACGGGAAGAAGTTCCATGTCTCCAGCCACCAAGGCAGTCCAGTCCTAAGGGGCAAAGGGGGCAAGGTAAAAGACTCCACGCCCCCAACCCCTCAACAGTCCAACAAGGCTCCCGGTCCGGCCCGCCGCGGAGATGGAAAAGGTGGGCCGCAGAGGAACAATGGCGACCTCCAGAGCCGGGCAAGGACAGTCGGCAGGCCGCGAAACGTGGCAGCGGGCTGGTCAGCCGAGATGGAAGAAAGCGGCGGCGGCAGCAATAAACGACCTCCAGAGCCGGCCGGCCGCAACGGAGGGTTAGGCAATGGAGCGGTAGGCACAAAGCCGGGAGCGATGGAGGCAGCATCCATAGCCGGCTCGCCCTGGTGGAGGGCGGCGGCGGCGGTGATGGCAGCGGCGATGGCAGCGGCAGCAGCAGCGACCGGCAGGAAAGGAGGCGGCCTCCATAGCTGGCACGCCGCGATGGTGGGCGGCGGCGGCAGCAACCGCAGTAGTCGAAGGATCGCAGGGCGCAGCAACGAAGGAGGCAGCCCACAGGGCCGGCCTGCTGCAATGTTTCTCATTTCATTATGAATCTTCTAATTAAAAAGGCGTATAGTAAAAAAACAAAACAAAATGGAATGAGTAACAAAACACGATGTTTCTATTTCATGCCCATCTCTAGTCGTCAATTGACTGCCGACTCATGGTCACCTTATGAATAATAAAGGTAAAGATAAAGATTCCCCGTGCGCATGTGTGCTAGTTGCATCCCACTCTAGGGGCAGTGCTGATCTCTGTTTCCAAGCCAAAGAGCCAGTGTTCCACAAGTCCATCGCCATGTAGCCGGCATGGCTGAATGCATTTCTGCGCATGGAACACTGTTTACCTTCCCACTTTTTATGGTGGTACCTATTTATCTACTTGCATTTTTACATGCTTTTGAACTGCTTGTCAGGAGCTGGGTTTAACAGTGGGAGCTCACTCCGCCGCGTGGCACCCGGGATTTGATCCGGTGAGCTGCCAACTTTGCAGCGGACAGTTTTCAGCGCTCTAGCCTGCTGAGCCGCTGAGTGTTCTCCAAAATGACCTGTCCTCAGCTGCTCTGTAAAGCTCCTCCAGACTCCAGCCTGTGACTTCTATTAGGGAGTTGATCCATCCCATATTCAGCCTCCCTCTTTTCCTGCTACCTTCCACCATTCTTGGCGTTGTTACATTTCCCATGGAATCCTCCTGACTTCTCCTGGGCTGCCCGAAGTAGAACAGTGTCGGTTTCAACATTTTAACCTCCAGAGACAGTTCAGGCTTGACTTGATCGTGTAACAATTTATTTGTCCTTCTGACACTCCGGGGTATCTGCAAAGCTCTTCCATAATTTCAAACGGACCCAGCACCCTCCAACTACTTCAAATCACCTGCTTTATTTCTTAAACATCCGAGGTGTACTCCTTTGGCATCCTTAGATTGGGCCGACGCTTGGAAATAAAAAATTAGATTTAACCTGTCAGTCTTTAAACGGATGGCTTTATCCTGTAAATGGGGTGGAGGTGGGGAATCACTCTCTTCCAAGGAAACAACACTTTCAAAAGGAATGTTAAATGTTTAAAATGTGACTTTTATAAAAACATTATTCTCTGGATGCATCTGTTGGTTTGCCCTTTGGTTTGACGCAGAAATAATGATTTCACTGTCGGTGTGTTGAATGAATGTGTTATTTTTTTTCCAAATTCTGAAACGACTCCTGCCTGGAAATCCAGCAACCAGGATCTTTTACATAAATCAGTCACTGCCAGTAACTGGACAATATTGGACTAGAAGGACCGACATCCTTACCTGATAACATGTAGTTTCCTATGTCTCCGGTGCCATCCTAGCCCTTGGTATTCTGTGATGCAATATTTCTCCAATTAGAATTAATGGACAGCTTTAAAAGGGATGCACATTTCCTCCAGTCAAGACCTCTCCCGTCCCAAAATGGGATTTTCTTGGAGGCTGGAAACGCCTTTGGAGTCAGACCTGCAAATTAAGCCGCTCTTTCTCTTCCAGTGGTCAATTGCTGAACAAAGCACATGAAATGCAAGACACGGAGAGGAGGAAAGCAACATCGTATGACAAACAGATATTTTTTTCCACTTGAGGGAGCACCTCTTCAGAGTAAGGGCTCAGCCTATAGCTCTTGTTTGACCCTCAAGGTGTCTCATTTTTTTTTAATGTGACCATCTTTGATGCATTGCTCCCCAACTAAAGTCCATCCCAGGGAGACATCGGCAAGGCCTAATGGCAGGAAGGCAACAATGTTCCTATTTGGCAGAAACCTCCCTGGTGACTTGTAAAAAGTTCTTGCTTCCGCCCTTGGCTTAATGGCAACGGTTTTGGAATGAGCGCTTTATGGCCGGCTATGAATGTTTCCCTCGGTTTCGCACCCATTATTTTAAGTTTTCTCCTCTCATTAATTAGACTATCTGCTTTCCCCCTCTTTCCTTTTTACTGCTCTCCATGTTTGTTTTCATCCTTGCCTCCGTTTCATTGCTAATGTGAGCCTCTTGCTTTTTTTTTTGTTTTATTCCTTTCAAGATTGCCATCTGTTTGGTGCCTTCAGTTTCTTCCGTTTTTTTTTAAAAGCTCCCCTTACTGAAACCGTATGGCATTCATCTCACCTTCATTCGAACCACGTCCCTCGAACACGGCTCCATCATTCGCACCTTCTGCTGAATTTGCCGAAGTGAAAAAAGGCTCTTTTCAAACACGCAGAGAGCGTTGGACATGATTTCTGTCCTCTGTTCCAAAAGGCCACGGGTTGTTGGGAAAAGCTGTCCAGAAGGGGCTTGGTTCGATTTTGCCGCAGACCAGAACAGTTGCTTTCAGTGACTACACATCCCAGAATTCCCAGCCAACATATTTTCTCTAACTTGTTCTTTCTTGCACCCTGAACACTTTGCAGTAGCTGAAGATCTCATCAGACATGGAAATAAATACATAACAATTCTTTCATGAAGTTTATGGAGTAATATTCCATGGAGAGGAGGAAGCAGAGAACATAAGAACATAAGAACAGCCATGCTGCATCAGGCCAAGGGTCCATCGAGACCAGTTTCCTATATCTCTCAGTGGCCTTACCAAATTACTCTGGGAGCACACAAGACTAGATCTGTCTCCTGATACCACTCCCCTGCATCTGGCCCTTGAAGGACCCTGGTTTTAAGCCTGGAGATTACACATCCCCATCAAGGCTTGTAACCTGTGAAGGACTTTTGCTCCAGGAATCTGTCCAATGCCCTTTTGAAGGCATCCAGGGCAGATGCCATCACCACATCCTGTGGCAGAGAGTTCCACAGTCTAACAACACGCTGAGTAAAGAAATATTTTCTTTTGTCTGTTCTCACTCTCCCAAGAGATGAGAACTGGGAAGTAACAAGTAAGGCAAAGTGTTCTGCTTATATACCACTCCATTCCACTTCAAGTAGTCTCTGGGCAGTTTACAGTTTAATTACAATATGCAAACTACACATTGCCCCCAACTCCAATTCAACTTGGGTACTATTTTTGCTGACCTCGGGAGGCTGGAAGGCTGAGTGAACCTTGAACTGGCTACCTGGGATTGAACCCCAGGTCATACGCACAGTTTTACCTGTAGGACAGGCATTTGCCCACTGCACCAATGGGCCAGACATAGTTCATTATCAATACTGTATTATAATTATCAGCATAGTTCATTATCATTATTACCATTTTAGGACTACAGAGCTGAACGTATGGGACGCTACTGTATTTCTGAACACAATTTTCAGAATTTGATGGCTTCCAAACTGTGTCTTCCTCCTTTTCCTTATCTCCCTGCCTGGTCCAACGTTTTAAGCTGGCTCGTTGGATTTCCTTCTGTTCAAGAGATGGATGGAGAGGAAGTGAATCGTTGCCTGGGGTCCTGGAGCAAAGTCCCAATGAGTGCAGCACCGTTGACTCATTGGGGATTGGGTGAGCCAGCTCCTAGGTAAATGCCTTGCACTTAGTGGGACTACTCTGCTTGTTGACTTACTGATGGTTTCCAGCCAATGCATTCTACCAGTGGCTGAACCTGCCGGTCTATGTGGTTGCATCATGTGCCTTTTAAACACTAAAATGAAAAGGTGGGGATATCAGATTAAGCCATGATCAAAGACATGAGACAGGTGGTATAGCATAGTGGTTCCTCACCTTGGCTTCACAGATGTTCTTGCAACTCCCAGGTGCCTTCGCTACAAGCTGTGTCTGCCAGGACTCTAGGAGATGGAATCTAAGAACATCTGGGGTCACCTGGGAAGGACAGGTATAGCGCCATCCATATCCAGGGCAATCAAATAACTTATTCCTCCTTTGAAGCTCAAGATGGTTTTTGTCCACCCATCTAAGTGCTCATAGTGGGAGGGATTTTTATCAATTTGGTGTTTTCAAGCTCCCAAAAACTCCGAACCAAACCAAACCAACATACAAAACCTGAATTGATTTTCTGCCTTCCAAGATGGATACAAGGATAATCTCCACTTTTCTTCAAAATTTCATCCTTTTTAGGGGCTTGCAGTGTCCCTAGTGTAAAACAAGATGAGGACATCTTCTTGTCCATGAGAAAGAGAAACCTACATTTTTTCCTGCTCATCTACATTCCCTCTTATCTATTACAGTTCTTGACCTAATGAAAGTGACTTTTGACTGCTGCCACCTTGTTGCATAGCCTTCTAAAAAATCAGAAGCACTGGATGGGTTGTTTGTGTCTTTTGGGCCACCTAGTTTTGCACAAAGATATGTTGTGCAAATTGCAGAACCCTCAGACCTCCCTTGTCTCCCAGATGTTGTATCATTCTTGTGATGGATGTGAAAAATTTCACAAAGGCTAACAATTTCTCTAGAGGTCACCCTTTCTGAATCAGAAAGAATAATTGTGTCCTAAATTACTTTTCTTCAGCAGCAGTAGCTTTAGATTTCTCCTCTGACCTCCATCTATAATAGTGATGGCACACAAACATCGTTACACATTAATACAAGCAGATTACAAAATAAAGCAAGATAAAATGAAGACAATGTTTAAAAGCTGTCCCATCCCTGTCACAACGCCATGTGTACAACTGAAGAATGCACCTAACTAAACTGTGCGTGTAGTAAAAACGAACAAATTATTTTGTTATCTGGAAGAAGGAAGTTAAATATTTGTTCATATAAAACAAGGATACAGATGTATAGAGGGGATGCAATGTATGCATGAATGTCCACAGAAGTTAGGACAAAAAGTACTGCAACCAGCTATAAAATTGGAATGGGTGAAAATGCCGGAGTCCATTTGGAAATAAGGACAGCATTTGTCTAAAATGCTTAAAATACCTGCAATAGTTCTATCCCAAGAAGCTGACAGAACATACAAACATACAGGTCTGTAAAGCTTGTGTACTGAGCACACTTTTGTATTGCAGCGAGTCTTGGACCCTCCATGCCCGACAGGAAAGAAAGCTGAATACCTTCCATATGCGCTGTCTTAGGCGAATCTTCAACATCACCTGGCACGACAAAGTTCCAAATAGCATAGTCCTGAATCGAGATGGAATCTCTAGCATGTATACTTTATTGAAACAGCAATGCCTACGCTGGCCTGGACACGTTGTGAGAATGGACGATGGCCGGATCCCAAAAGATCTTCTATATGGAGAACTAGTGCAGGGAAAGCGCCCCAGAGGGAGACCACAGCTGCGGTATAAGGATATCTGTAAGAGGGACCTGAAGGCCTTGGGAATGGACCTCAACAGATGGGAAACCCTGACCTCCGATTGCACTGTCTGGAGGCAAGAGATACAGCATGGTCTCCATAAATTCGAAGAGGGATTTGTCCAACAGGCAGAGGAAAAGAGGCAGGCACGGAAAGAACGAAACTCGAGGGCCGGGCAAGAAACAGAATACATCTGCCCCCAGTGTGGTAGAGTCTGCCATTCCCAAATCGGCCTATTTAGTCACACTAGGTGTTGTTTTTAGGATCTCGACTCCAGGCATGATACCATAGTCTTTCGAGACTGAAGGGTGCCAATGATGGTTCTATCCCAGGACTTCAGTGTCATTCTTATTCCCCTAGTGGTGCCATTCTAAGCTTCATTCTGAACTTGACCAGAGCTATCCAATATAGCTGAACCTATTGCATGTGGAGGGCTCATCCTGTAAAGTTCGGAGCAGAACTTCAAATGGATCACCCAACCCCATGAAACCAGAGCCACCAGCCGCCATGGCTTAGACAGCTTGACGGAGGGTGTCTAATGGAAAGGTATTGGATGTCCTTTAGCAGCTGTAATCGCTTGTGATGAGACGGCTTCTCGGAGTCCCTGGGTAAACGTTTAGCATTCCCCATCTGCTCCTTTAAAATAATGTAATTTAGCTTAATTTTTTTTTGTGTCAAGGGCTGTTAAGGCTTTTGGGCACAAAGAATTATCGGCTGTCACCGAGGTGTCAGCCCGGCCTCCTTGTTAATAAATTTATGACACTCAGCACAAGGCAGTAAATGAGCTGTCCCCGTGTTTGCCCACCTCCGTTAACCCACCTGGCTGGCATCCCACTTCTGTGCCCAAGCAAAGTAAACACTCCGTGACAGCCCCGGTGGGGAGCTGTCACGGAGCTCGTTTGTGACTAAGCATCAGCTCTGAAGCACAAACAACGCTGGGTCACGGACCACGGGATTGCCTCCAATCTTCCGTTAGGAACAAATTGGAACCACTTTGGTTGCCTTATTTATGGTTATTTTAAAAACCTCTTTCAGGGATGGAGGCCTCCTTAACTTAAGAACGTAAGAACATCAGAAGAGCCATGCTGGACCAGGCCAAAGGACCATCTAGTCCAGCTTCCTGTATCTCACAGTGACCCCACCAAATGCCTCTGGGAGTGCACGAGACTAGATATCTGTCTCCTGATACCACTCCCCTGCATCTGGCCCTTGAAGCACCCTGGTTTTAAGCCTGGAGATGACACATCTCCATCATGGTTTGTAACCTGGGATGGACTTTTCCTCCAGGAATCTGTCCAACCCCCTTTTGAAGGCATCCAGGCCAGATGCCATCAACACATCCTGTGGCAGGGAGTTCCACAGACTAACAACGTGCTTGTCTTTTAAAATAATAATAATAACTATGCAGTGTTCACACCCTTCTGATTTTATTTATTTATTTATTTATTTATTTATTATTGTATTTATATCCTGCCTATCTTTGGGACGAACTCTAGGCGGCTAACAACAAACGAGTATACAATATAAGACAGCAAACAAATCAATACAAAATAAAACAATTAAACAGTTAAAGCAGGCACACCCTGTCATCGCCAAAGGCGGAGAGCCTGATGACTAAAATCTAATCAATCTATCTATTGATGGCGGGGGAGGGGGGGAAAAGTTATTTCTAGGTAGAGGTGGCTTCTAATGCCCGGGGGGGGGGGGTTGCCCTGGCGCTGTGCAGCTTGCCCAAGGCCACCCGGGCTGGCTCTTCTCACAGCAGGCCCAGTGGGGAATCGAACTCCCACCTCTGACTCCACAAGCCAGAGACCCAAATCACTGAGATATCTAGCCAGGTGTCTTTTGAAAGGAGGAACAAAAAGAATGTCACCTGGTGGGCTCAAACTACAAGAAGCGAGATTTAGGCTGAATATCAGGATAAAACCTCTTAACCGTTAGAGAAGTACAACAATGGGACCAATGACCTTGAGGGCTGGTGAGGACTCCAACCCTGGAGGCATTCAAGAGGAATTTGGGCAACTCCCTGCCAGATATTCTTTGATTTGTATTTCTGTGTTGAGCAGAGGGTTCCAGCTCTGTTATCCTCCGATTCTATGATTCCATGTCATAACTTTGACTAGGCAGACATTTTCTCTTCCATAATGCTTTGTACTTCTTTGTTGACTTTAGGAAAATCTGTCTTGTACCCTTGTTAGGTCCAGTGGGAGTCGCTTCAGCTGCTGCTGTTTTCTGTTGTAAAGACAATCCTCATAGCCCGTCACCTATCAGTTTTGGTAAACCAGACACCTTTCAATCCACACACACACACACACACACACACACACACACACACACACACAAGCTGCTTTTAATTCTCTTTAAGCTAATCCAGTAAGACTAAGCAGGGAAGGAATTGTACTTTGTTTTGTGTAGCTTCAACTATATTATTTACTACTTTGAATATCGTCGCAGCACTTAGCTTTCACAGTAAATTCAGCCTCTGAGTGCACAGATTTGGCCTAATTTTAGTGTTCCTGCTTATATTTATAGTTATAAGACTTACTCACCATCTTTAACGTTTAAAATATAAAAAGGTGGGGAACTGAACCACCCTCAGTATAGGGTCCCACGGGTAGAGATGTGGGTGATCACAATCGGAAAGATGAGAAAACCAATGAGGGTGAGTCAAGGAAACAGGAAAGTGAGAGCAAACTCAATGCCCCCAGTAGAGGGAATAATCTCTCATCCCAGGGCCTGTTTGCACCATTTTTTTTGTTCGGCCGAGGGACGTACACAGAGAAGTGTGTTCTTCTGACTATGCCGAGGTCACAGGATAAGGCCAAGTGGCTTCTGTTTTCCAAACTGGGTCTACCGTGGTTGGTGGTGTGGACTTGGAATGAGTATCCATCACCTTCTTGAGTTTAGATGAGTGGTTCTTAACCTGTCGGTCCCCAGATATTCCTGGACTGCAACTCCCAGAAAACTCCACCACTCGCTGTGCTGGAAAAGGTTTCTGGGAGTTGCAGTCCAGGAACATCTGGGGACGCACAGGTTGAGAACCGCTGGTTTAGATCTTCCACATTATTGCTTGGGCTTGAAAAGTCTCCATCAAGTGGGTTGCCATTATAGGGAACAGCCCAGATTTTGCACCAGAAATTCCCGTTGTGAGTCCCAGAGAGTATGCACACCCAATCCATTGTTGGTCCGTCGACACACGCATAAATCCCTTTGATTCAGGGGTTTTCCTCTACCAGAACTAGCAATTTGATCTTTCCCCAGATGCCCAGATTGATGAAAAGCCAAGCATAGATTCTGTAACTGGGAGAGGTCACTTTTGTTCCTCAAGGAGTCTGCAGAAAAAAACAGACCCCCCACCCCCATCCTTCTAGATCCTTCAAAGGGTTGTTAATGTGCAAATTTATTTAAATTTAATCAGTCTGTTAAAAGAGAATGATTAATCAGCTGAAATGTTTAATTGACAGCCCTTAATATTTTTTATCTGTCCTTCCTTGAAAACATGTACACAGAAGAAGGAAACCAGAAATTGGCTTGCTTCCTCTCCCCCCCCCCCCCCCCCCACTACCAAAGGTCGAGGGTGGGACAGAGGATGTGAGGATATTTAAATGTGTATGTCTTAAGGAGGGAAAAATATATATC
>JAHTLZ010000330.1:956853-969989 GCA_023846285.1 Phrynocephalus versicolor
CATATAACTATCCTCCTGACTAGGACTCAAAATATGTCAATATTTAAATGTGTATGTCTTAAGGAGGGAAAAATATATATCAACAGCCGATTCTCCGTATGATGGGGTCCACGGTGCGGCTGGGTGCTTAGATCTGCTCAATTAGGTGGAAAATTCCAAATACCCTTGCAGTTTGTCATGGAGAATTGGAACAAAAACGCGAGAGAGCGAGAGAGAAAGTTTCAATAAATAATCATCAAGGGAACCACGCTAGTTTAATACTCAGGTCTAAAATAAAACTGGTAAACAAACGGCAAACGCTCCAGCACCGGGGAAGCGTTTATTAAAGATAGGGATCTTCCAAGACAAATATTGGATCACAAAATTGCGACGAACAAAATAGAAATAAAAAAAATAGAGCAGAAGGGGAATATCACACTGAGGTTTGTTCTCAGAATAGCCTGGGATATAAGTAAAGAAAGCTCTGAGGCCAAACTTAGGCCTTAGCTGCCATTTTCAAAAAGATCTAGGAGTGAAAAGAAGGATCCGAGTCTCTTGACCCTCATTAATTGGGCAGAATCAGTCTCTCTGGCCCAATCTGTCCAAAGTGGGTTGGACAGATTCCTGGAGGAAAAGTCCATCCCAGGTGACAAATCATGATGGAGATGTGTCATTTCCAGGCTTAAAACCGGGGAACTTCAAGGGCCAGGTGCAGGGGAGTGGTATCAGGAGACGGATATCTAGTCTCATGCGCTCCCAAACTCATCTGGTGGGACCACTGTGAGATACAGGAAGCTGGACTAGATGGGCCTTTGGCCTGATCCAGCATGGCTCTTCTTATGTTCTTATGTTCTTAATCCACCCCAGTTCCAGGAAATGGCCATATTAAATTATTTGGATGTCACAGTAAACAATAGTTCTGCTCATTAACCATGGCCAGCTGTTTAAGTCATTATTTGACTACAGTATTACATTACTATGCTATGTGTCTCTTTGTCTAACCAAACGACCCACGTTATACATCCTCCATTTCATATCTATTTTTTCTCACTTCCCTTGTTTCAGGACAGGTGGAAACAAGCCAAAGAGAATATGGCCATAGTCCTGGGTTCACAGGTAAGAACAAGCTGTGGCTTAATCAAGCAGACTCCTTAAACCAAGAACAAGCCATGGCTTCATGGTTTCTGTCTGATTACCAAACTATGATCTGTCCACAGGGAGTGAGCTTGGACAGAACATGGATCACAAAATTGCGACCTCAATCACAAATTGAGATCCTACTGACTTACAGGAGGTATGTCTACTGTGGTCCTGACTTGGACTTTGGTTCTCCACGATCTGAATGGAGCTTCTGAACCTCTGGAAGTTACTCATCTTGTTTGAAAGAGGCCACATACCCTGCACCACAAGGTGGAATCAGGTGAGGCCACGTTCAGCCCTGCTGAACTAATCTGAGGTGTCTTTTTCCCATTTAGGTAACTAGAAAGCATTGCTTAGATGATCTTAAACCCTGCACGGGTCCAGAGGAGGGCAACCAGGGTGGTTAAAAGTCTGCAAGAAATGTCTTACAAGGAGTGGCTTAGGGAGCTGGGAATGCCTTACAAAAAGAAGGTTGAGAGGCGATATGGTAGCCGTTTAGCGCTGGACCCAGAACAGAACTCTGGGGCACCCCACTGGTCACTGCTCTCCATGCTGAGGAGAAGCCATTTATGATCACCCTTTGTGTATGATCTGTCAACCAATTACTAACAGTAGCATTATCTATCCGACATTCTACTAACTTCTTTGCAAGTATACCATGGGGAACCTTATTGAAGGCCTTACTGAAATCAAGATAAACAACATCTACAGCATTCCCCTCATCCGCCAGGCCTGTAGCTCTATCAAAGAAAGAGATGAAATTAGTCTGGCATGACTTGTTTTTGAGAAACCCATGTTGACTTCTGGTAATGACAGCATTGCTTGTTAAATAATTACAGACTGTCTGTTTAATAATCTGTTCTAGAATCTTTCCAGGAATAGACGTCAAACTAACTGGGCAGTAATTATATGGGTCCTCTTTTTTCCCCTTCTTTAAAATGGGGACAACATTTGCACTCCTCTAATCTATGCGGTCTTCTCCTGTGCCTCCAGCTTCAGTACTTCTTCAGTTACGTTCAACAGAGAGCACAACTCTCCATTCCCGAACAGCTTTATTAATTCCAGGTCAAAGACAGTCTCTTTATCATGGCATTTGTCCGGTTCTAATTCTGCATCGCTTTAGAAAATTGTGGACTGCTGCCCTTTGATTTGGACTGTTTTGACATTTTAATTTATTTTGTACTGCTGCTGCATATGTCACCATCTTCCTTCCCAGCCCGGGAAATGACAGGTCGCTTCTGCTGGAGGTCTCAAAGTGTTGCTTTCAGAAAGTTTATGAAATGAGACAGAAGCACCACCTGTATGCTGCTCCTGCCATCTATGGTGAAAAGCAGGGCAGACAGTATAAGTTATTGTCATGACATACCACAAGCCAATGGGCACCAGGTGGAATAGATTATGTTCAGCATCAACAGCTGAGACTGATCCTGTGAACCTGAGAATACAGTGGGACCCTGTATCCACTGATTCAGTAATCACTGATTCAGTAATCCATGGTCGGCAGAGGAAAAAATTAAATACACAATTTAACCGCCACAAAGCAAGCTACTGTCGCAAACAGCAGCCATTACTGTTGCAAAACAGCAGTCGTAAAGGAAGCTACTGTTGCAAAGCAGCAGCTGTAAAGCAAGCTACTGTCACAAAACAGCAGTTTTTTTGGGGGGGTGGTGGTGTTATCTCTTATCCACATTTTTTGTTATCCATGGGAAGGCCTGGAACCGATCCCCAGCAGATACCAAGGTCCTACTGTACTTCTCTGGGAGGGAAGGAAGCCCTATAATCTCATTCCGCATAGGTAGAGATGAGCTCAAATCAATCTATGAACTGATGGGGGGGGGCAACAACTCACAAACTGGGCTAGTTTGTGGTTTGCTCTTTGCATTCTATTTTGCCCAAACAAAATGAACCGCTGAGCCCCCCCTCCCACCTCGTCCATTTGGCTCTTTGTTCCAGCAAAACAAAGGAAGGTTCTACCCCTTCCTGCTGCTCCCTCCGCCTCCCTAATATTTATTTATTTATTTATTTGATTTGATTTATTTGATTTATACACTCACCATCTGTCAGAAGGCCTACCTGGTCTTGCCTCCTTGTTCCCTTCCTTCTCCACTGCTGCCTTCTACGGGGACAGAACTTGGTGTAGCCTCAACTCTATTATTTACTACTTTAAATATCACAGCACTTAGCATTCACAGTAAATTCAGCCTCCGAGTGCACAGATTTGGCCTAATTTTAGTGATCCTGCTTATATTTATAGTTATAAGACTTACTAACAATCTATAAGGAGCCTCGTGGCGCAGTGGTTAAATGCCTGTACTGCAGGTAAAACTGTGCTCACGACCTGGGTTCAATCCCCGGTAACAGGCTCAAGGTTCACTCAGCCTTCCATCCTTCCGAGGTCGGTAAAATGAGTACCCAGCTTGCTGGGGGGGCAATGTGTAGCCTGCACACTGTAATTAAAATTGTAAACCGCCCAGAGACCACTTGTAGTGGTATGGGGCGGTATATAAGCAGAACACTTTATAACATTTAAAATGTAAAAAGTTGGGGAACTGATATAGTGTCCCACAGGTAGAGATGTGGGTGATGAAATGTGGGACCGCCAAGACCTCCCGAGCCGTCTTCAAGGGCCAACCCATGTAGAGCATTTTACGGTAGTCTAGCCGGAAGGCGCCCGATACCTGCCTAATGTACCTAACAAGGGTCTAACAAAGAGGTGGAGGCCTCCGATGCGAGAGGAGGAAGGGAAGGAGAAAAGGAGAGGAGAAAAGAAAAGAGCAGACGACACATTTTTGCTTAGAAGCTGAAAGGCTCCGTCACCTGTTTCTAGTTATCTCCTAAACTGGTCACATCTCTCCAAAGGAGACGCTGCCCATTATAATCTTTTGTTCCCTGTCTGAGTTCATTTTCATCTCTTATCAGCCTGGCCCAAAAGAGACTCTATTAAAAAGGGAGGAATTTAGCCCAACCGCATGTGAGAATGTGGGCCCAAGAGATAAACGTAACCGTTGGGACTGATTAACTAGTACACTCGTTTCCAGAAGTTGCTGATTATTTCTGCAGAGAAGCGAGCGCGCCGCTGAATGAACAATGACTTCCCAAAGACACCCGAGCTTTCGGCCGGCCCACTTTGATTTCCCAGAGTGTGAAATGACTCCAGATTTCTTTGCTTCCTTGTTTTTAGAGAAAGGAAGGCACCTTATGGCGTGCCCGGACAACCTTTCAACCCTTGGGGTATTTTTCTACTGCAGTTGGCATGGGTGCGTTTCTTTTCCAGAGGTGTAAGCATTTCTCTCCATGCCACTGAAGTAAAGAAATTGAATAGCTACTAGAGATGGGCACGACTCAAAAAAAATAATTTTTCGTTTGTCGTTTGTCGTTTAGGACGTCCGTTTCGGTTCATTTTCGTTTTCGGGGGTGTTTTGCACATTTTTAGTTTTCGTATTCGTTCCGAAACGAAATGAAAAACAAAAACGAAAATGAAAATTTTTCGTTTTGTTAGCATTCTTTTCAATGCAATGCGTCCGCCGTAACGAAAATGAAAAACACGGCAAAATATTTCGTTTCGTTTCCGTTGTCGTTTTGCTTCTGAAAAAAATTTTCGTTTTCGTTTTCGTTGCAAAACGAAACGAAAAAAATGAAAACGAAAACGAAAATTTCGCTGAGTCGTGCCTATCTCTAATAGCTACTACAGTAGGACCTTGGTATCCACTGGGGATTGGTTCCAGGGTTTCCCATGGATAATGAAAACCATGGATAAGAGAGAACTCCTGCCCACCCACCCCAAACTGCTCTTTCCTGACAGTAGCTTGCTGTATGACTGCTGTTGTGAGACAGTTGCTTGCTTTATGGCCGCTCTTTGTGACAGTAGCTTGCTTTACAGATGCTATTTGTGACAATAGCTTGCTTTATGGCTGCTGTTTGCGACAACAGCTTGCTTTACAGCTTGCTTTGTGGATGCTGAATTATTTAATTTTTTTTTCCTCTGCCACCCGTGGATAACTGAATCAGTGGATACAGGGGTCCTACCGTAATTCAAAATACCAACAAACAGATATACTGAGACTGACATTAAGCCTGAGGCTTCTCGCCCCAGGATAACTGGAGATAGCTGTATTTTCCGAAACAGAGCTTGGAAAAGTTACTTTCCCTGGAAACCTGTGTTTTGCAATCGGCAATTTGCAGATCAAAAAAGCCGTGGTGTTTTCTTAAGAACAGAATCCAGTTTTAGTTCCATTTCCAGAATCCCAGTGCAAACAACCTTTCAACCTGGCCCATGGGCAAGCAGGATGGACAATTTTGGGTGCTGGCATCGGGACAGCTACCTCTACTACCTCCGCTAGTTACACTCATCACAGAGAGATGCGCCTTGTGCGTACACTGCAGAGAGAATCTGTTTGGAGGTCTGGGCCTTGCCTTCATCACCAGGCCAGATGGTAAGACTGTGTTTGTTTCTCAGACTAGGCTTGGCTGCCCAGTGGCGCAGTGGTTAAATGCCTGTCCTGCAGGTAAAACTGTGCTCACGATCTACGGTTCAATTCCAGGTAGCTGGCTCATGGTTGACTCAGCCTTCTATCCTTCCGAGGTCTGTAAAATAAGTATCCAGCTTGCTTGGGGTGGGGGGCATGAGTAGCCTGCATTATTGTAATTAAAAAAAACCTCTAAACCACCCAGAGACTACTTGAAGTGGTATGGGGCGGTATATAAGCAGAACACTTTGCTTTGCTTTGCTTTTTATCTGGAAAGAAACTTGACCCACTCTTCTGTGCTGTCTTGGTAGCTGTGCTTGATTACTGTTAAATTGTTGGTGAGCCCCTCTTCCATTCCTCGATCCACAGAATTGGATCGAAGCTTAAGCAAAGATGGATTTATTTGAACCAGAGATAGGAAATAAAGATTGCGAACAATCTGAACGACTGGACTAGCAAACACAGGGCCACAAACACCACTGGCTTTGCCTCAGTCTCAATCCACTTTAGATATGGGCACGAACCACTGGTTCCAACATATCTGCCTCCAGAGACTTGCTTCAGGCTTGATTGGATGTAGGATCCACTTGTTTGTCTTTCTGGCAGTTTGGAGGATCTCCAAGGCTCTCCGCCAGCACCACCTTTTGAACAAAACATTCCCCACCCCCTCCACCAGCTTTCTTCACCATCCGTCTTCGCACTCATCCAAGGAAGAATGCTTCCCCTTTGAGATTTCGTGGTGACTCCGAACAGAGCCAACTGCATGGCTGCAGACATCCTTTTTTGAACCTCTTGGCTATGGGAACTGTAGTCCAAAAAACCTCCCTTTTTGAAACGCAGTGTGTGAGAATTTCCCAAAAGCTCTCAGGAGAGGGTGATGCTTCCAGGAGTGAGCGATGAGAAAGTCAGTGTGATTTTTGTCTTTTGGATGACTATCACGCTATGCATTTAAAAATAAGCAACCAACCTCCCCAAGGGATGACCTGGACCTCATTTATTATGTGGTTTATATATGTGGAGAAGGGAGGCTTGATTCTGGTGGCGCTGAATATTATTAAAGGAAAGAGTTCACACATCTGTTGCTGTCAGAGATTATTAATTGTTATTTTCTCCAAGATGCTCTCCCTTCCTGTCCCACTAAACTGTTGCCTCTTCCTTGTTTCGTGTGCTTATTTTATAACATTCTTGTTGTCATTTCAGGCCATTGTTCGTCTTATGAGCCTATTTCAGGCCAGGGTGACACAAGAGGTCAAAGCTGACTATAAGATGGAGGACTTGCACTAGCTGTATTCAGACTGATGAAGCTGTTTGGATGAGCAGCACAGCGTTTCTATCTCTCAAGAAAAAGGAGTCCAGTAGCCATGACTCAACTTCCAGACTGACTATAAGTTGGAGGACTCGCACTAACTGTATTCAGACTGATGAAGCTGTTTGGATGAGCAGCGAAACATTTCTATCTCTCAAGAAAAAAAGAAGTCCAGTAGCCATGACTCAACTTCCAGATCAACTCACCTGGAGGACTGAGAATCTTCACAGACATAGTTCATGGAGACCTATTTTCCTGCCAAATGGGTTCCATTTTCATCTCCCTTTGGACATTTGAAGTGCCACAGAAGGGGCAGTGATCACATGCGCTGGCCTCAAAGAGCACTTGCGTCCCGCTTTTCTTTTACTGGAAGGCACTAGCAGGGCTCATTTGTAAGTCTGGTTGCTCAGGCACAGAGCTTTGAAGGAATTACGTGTCTGGGAGGGAAATGTAATATACAATAGCAAAGAATTGTGTGCCACTTAACCTATGCCAATGCAAAACAACACCATCTTAAGGCTGTGGTCACACTGGCAAAAAGAACCCCATTTAAATCTATTTAGATTTCATTGTTTACACGAGGCAAGGGTGAAATCAATTGACATGGACTGCAAAGAGAGTTTTTCCTCCCAAATGGGCGGCAGAGGCTTTTGAAAATATGTTGCTTCCAAAATTAATGCAGTGCAGTGCAGCTTTGTGGATGTTAACACTATTGTTGTCTTAATTTGTGGCCATGTAGGTTTCAGGTGCCAGGTACACCACAATTTCCTCTTTCTTTCTTTCTTTCTTTCTTTCTTTCTTTCTTTCTTTCTTTCTCTCTCCCTCCCTCCCTTCCTTCCTCCCTTCCTTCCTTCCAATGTTTATCGCTGCATCACTTTATCAATATGTTCAGCCTTAGAACTACCTACTGCATTCTCTCCATTCAGCTGATGAGGGAGCCAATGGAGCCACAGATGACCAGTAGGTGCAGTGTGGGCATACCTGAACACAGAGGATGATCGTCACACTAGGAGCATCAGCCTGCAACAGATGCTTCTCCTATTCTCATTTTTTTCATCATTAATTGCCTCTCCGGTCTCCCTCTCTCTCTCCCCCCCCCAATTTCTAATGACTAGAGATGGGCATGAATAAAAAAAATGGCATTTCCTTTGTCGTTTGTCGTTTGGTGGGTCTGTTTCGGTTCGTTCCCGTTTTTCGTGAATTTTTGCAAAAAAATCATTTTTGTTTTCGTTCGTTTCATTACCATTTTGTTACCATTTATTTCATTTTTTGTGTTTTTTTTTAGGATTTTAAGCAATTCACTTATATTGCAGTAACGGAAACAAAACGCACGACAAAATTTCCGGTGTTTCTGTTCGCTTCGTTTCATTTTAGAGGCAAAATTCGTTTGTCGTTTCGTTACGTAATGAAACAAAAAACAAAAACAGAAATGAAAAATTGTTTGTTTTGTGCCCATCTCTACTAATGACTATTATGGCATCAGGTGGCGCCTCCTAGACAATCGATTTATTGATATATTACTTTAAAAAACAAGATCAAATCAAAACCTTTAAAGAAGAGTGTGCTCCTAAAACAGAAAAGAAACAAGTCGATTTCAGCAGATGCCAGAAACCGGTTTGAGTCTCTAGAAATAAATCAATTTCCGTTCAGTGCACGCGAACATGCCCCTTGGTTTAAATGCCACGGGATGTTACCCTGGTTTGTAAAAAGTCTGGACATGAATCGATTCAAATTGCCACTGGGGTCACAGCCATAGTGTGGACAATTTGCTATTTTGCCACACCTGTTAACCCTTTTGGTGCCAAGGGAGGATGAAAGCACAACGCAACTGCTTTCTGAAGTGCCTTGCTTTCGGAAACATTATGAAAGACAGGATTTTGTTACATTTCAGGTGTGCGGCTGGACACCGAAGATGCAGCTAGGGCTGGTAAAAAGTTCGTTTTTATTAGGGACTTAGGGATTTGGGGCTTGGGTCTTAGTATTAAAGACTTGGACTTTGGACTCGAACCCAAAGACTTGTCAGCATCCCTGATCAGAAGCTAGATGCCCTCCCCAGAGTTATAGAACCAGGATGGTTCGGTGTATGCCATTCCACTTAATTCCCGGGACTTGGACCGAAAGGCTTGCCAGTATCTCTGCCGCTCAGCAACAGAATCTCACCAGGGGAATGGAATGATTTTAAGCCATAAATATCTCAGTTATCTTAACTCAGTTCCGACTTGAGGGCACACGAGAGGTCAGGAGAACATCCTTCTGCCCGTTGTATCACATGAGGGGGTCAGTATCTCACCCCTGGGCATTTCCTCCCCTTTACGGTGGTCCTGGGCCTCTATCACACGCACACTGAATGCACATGTTGATTCGTCAATGCGTACTTCCTCTAAGACTGGTCATGTGACATTTGATGCACACTTCCCGACCCCATGGTAGCATTTTCTGATGCTATGACAAACTCCCCCCCCCCTGCACCAGTAATCCACTTTTTCTTTTAAAGAGCCAAAAAATTTAGGAAAATATCAATCAATTGAGCAGAATAATAAAAAATGCGCACTAACAATGCCCCCACTTACTTTTGATGCACACTCCAATTCTCCGAAAATGTGGATCAAAAATTACTACCAGAGGGGGCAAGGATCAGGAAAATGCAGTGGGTCGCACTTCAGGAGGCGTAGCAGAGACATGTATTTTTTCCAGGCGCATCATAGTGGGGACCAGTACTCCAGATGCAAATTTTAAAAAATGTGCTTTTTACATGCAGTGTGATAATAGGCCCTGTTCTCAGGTGCTCCCCTGCCAGTGGGCTGCTCATCTCACCTGCATCATTCGGCCTGGCCTTGGCAATTCTTATCCTTCCCTCTCTTCCCGTCCATTGTCTTTCCTAAAGCAAAGTTGTCTGAAGGATGTCACGTTTGACTCCTCCGTCATTTGTCACGGCGCCGCTGCCTTCCGTATTTCTTATCTCCAGTAATTTCGTTGCCATTACATTCATCAGGAGCTGGTCGGAACCTCCCTCCCTCCTTGTTTCAGATCGCCGTCTCGGACGCCTCTCCTGAAATCGTTTGCACACAGGAATATATTGTCAGCATAATGCAGATTTGACCTGCCGTGTTGTTTTGTTGTCTTTGTCGAAGGAGGCGACTGGAATTCATGAAGCAGTTGCAACTTTCCTGCTTGGAGGAGGTAGGGAAAGGTTGTTTTTCTGAGATATCAAAAAAAAGAGGGGTAGTTTGCAGAGGTAAGGAAACCTCTGGAATCAAGAGGGCATATAGGGGGATATGTTTACACATCTATAGGTATGAAAGAATCTATATTGCAAATTTGCAATCAAATAAATGTGCAGCCCAAACCAACCATGGTGGTTTTGACACAGGAGAGGGCCTTCTCTGTGGCTGCTCCCAGACTTTGGAACTCCCTCCCACTGGAGGCCAGCCTGGCTCCATCTTTGATGTCCTTCTGCAGGCAGACCAAGGTATTTCTCTTCGGGCAGGCTTTTCCTTTAATTCATCCATTCTCAGTGGGTGCAGGGAGCGCCCCCCCGCCACATTTGAAAGGCACCATCGTTTGGGAACAATTATCCACGCACCGCCTTATAAGGTTTGTGATATGACCGTACCCAAATCTGATTCAGCCCAACACTCTTTCATATTGTGTTTATGGCCATGCTAAAAGAAGGATGGTAAACATCTTCTTTAAATGACTGGTTGGCCAAGGGGATTTTGTTTTTTAAAAAGGGTGGTGGTGGGGAAACCATCTTATTCTGTGTTTTTCTTGAGTTTTTAATCTTGATCTTATGACGAGTTTTAGCATGACATTTGTTTAATGCTTTTTAAAAATATCATGATAATGCCATTAGCTTTTAACATTGCTTCTTTTAATAGAGTAAGCTGCCTCAGATCCTTCAGAAGGCAGGTGGCATATAAATATTTTAAATTAAATAAAATTAAAAGAAAATAAAAGAATAAAAGAAAATAAACCTGAAATGTAGCTGAACTGAGCTGACAGTCAGCTACCCGAGCCTGCAGAATCTGAGCCCTTCCTCGCCTACAGATGCTAGGAATTACTTGAGATGCCCTTGGTGTGGTGGCTCAGCAGGCTGGAGCGCTGAAACTGTCAGCTGCAAAGTCAGCAGCTCGGCGGTTCGAATCCCGGGTGCCACACAGCGGAGTGAGCTCCCGCTCTTAACCCCACCTCTTGCCAACCTAGCAGTTCAAAAGCATGTTAAATGCAAGTAGATAAATAGGTACCGCCATAAAAATTGGGAAGGTAAAACAGTGTTCCGTGTGCAGAAATGTGTTTAGCCATGCCGGCCACATGGCCATGGACTTGCACAACACTGGCTCTTTGGCTTAAAAAAATGGAGATTAGCACCTCCCCTAGAGTCGGACATGACTAGCACGCATGTGCGGGGGAAACTGTTACCTTTACCTTTTTACCTTGACCCTAGCCCAGGCCTGCCCAATAGGTAGCCCGAGGGCTACTGGTAGCCCGTGAAGGGTTCAAAAGTAGCCCGCCGGCCATCAATAAAAAAGTGAGGGGACAAGTTCTCCACCCCTCCCTCCCCCATCCCAAGGACCACCACTGCACCAGCAAAGTTCTGGGTCTGCCAGCCCTCTGTCTCAGCCGAACGGGGCAATTTCAAGGGCCATGGTGCATAGAAATCTGTTCCCTCCAGAACAGATTAATTGGTTTCCAATGCATTCCTATGGGAAACCAGTGCTCTACTTACAAAAGTTTTTTCTTTTGAGCATGTGCTCGGAACGGATAAAATTCGTAAGTAGAGGTTTTAGTGTAGTAGCCCTCAGGCACTTTGGGCTGGATAAAGTAGACCTTGGCCTGTTCAAATTGTAGCAGCCTTGCCCTAGCCTAACTCTGTGAGGGGAACTTGGTTGTGAGTCCTCAGAGTGGTGGTATAAATTAACCCACCAGTACTCTGCTCCTTCTCTTTCCTGACCCTTTGTGGGTTCGTCTACCAGCTGGTTGTGGCTATGAGAGCAATTGTAGTTGCCAATCTACCAGCAGAAGGCCAGATGTTGAGAAGGAGGACTTTTTGCATTAAATCTCCATGTGCAAATTTAAGCTAGCTGGCTAGATAGCTTAGTGGTTAGGCATCTGGCTGTGGAGCCACAGTTTGGGAGTTCGATTCCCAGCTGGGCCAGCCTGGGTGGCCTTGGGGAAGCTGCACGGCCAGAAGCAAGGAAGAGTAACCCACTTTTGTGTCACTCTCTGCCTAAAAGCAACAACAACAACCCTGAAAAGGGCCTCCATCGGTCAGAACTGACTTGATGACACTCAATTATTGCTGTTATTAATAATTTAAGCTAATATATGCAAATAGCATCACCATTCATCGTCGCTACTGTAATGTAAACAGAAACACGCCGCTGCTCGCCACATCACGCAGGAACCATCGTGGGACACAGCACTGGGAGAAAGATGGGATATAAATCAAATAAACAAGGCATGGCATTTAATAACTTCCCGAAATACCTTGGGCTTTGCCAATAATTTTTTTTTTTTGCAGCTTACTTCAAACAAATATATAGGGAAAGAAAATAAGCAGATCTCCCTGTAGATCTATTGGAATATCTAGTTAGGCGGCAATCTCTTATTTCGGAAGATGTTCTGAATGGTGCGTGGATGTCCACCCCTGGGAATGACTTCATGCCTGATGTACATGAATAACTTTTTTTTAATTGTGAGAAAAGGGAAATAATGGATAGGGCCTTTCTGTTGTTCTTTCTATTGCTACAAACCACTGTTCACACCACAGAGTCCAGACAACACCATGCATAGATCAGTGTGGGAGTGAATTAAGTGACCACAGAAAGTGCAGAAGGGGATAATCAGGAGGAGGCCTCTCGAGCACACCCAATAAACAGCAGTCCTAGAACTGTGCCAGAAAGGAGTGGGGCAGCTCACAGAAGGGGAGGAATGAGAGAATGATGGCGCCAAAAGGGTGTCCTTGAAGGCCACCCAATCCAACCCCTCGCTCAAGGCAGGAGCACAAAACAGTGCAGATCTGATAGACAGTGGCCCAATTTTCTCTTGAAGGCCTCCAAGCCATGAGCATGAAAGATAGAACATAGGTGCTGCTATCTGCTGCAGCTGGAATTCCACAGTTACAATCACCTCGCTTGCAGAGGTGTCCTCCCCTTCTACAGCCTGGATTCCCCAGTCAAAAATCACCTCAATTTGCAACCCTCCCCTTTTGCAGCCTGGATTCTCCAGTCCCTATTCCCTTGTTT
>JAHTLZ010000330.1:969999-1005744 GCA_023846285.1 Phrynocephalus versicolor
CCCCCCCCTCCATTAAACCATAGGCTGAACATTTTTTCTTGTTTTCCTCCTCTAAAAACAAGGTGTGTCTTATGGTCAGGTGTGTCTTATAGAGTGGACAATACGGTAATCAATTTCTAAGGTTTGATTTCGAAGTCTTGCACTAGATGGCACACAGAAGCAGTGTGTCCATTGTGCCATCCACCGACTGTCTGGCATGCCCGTCCTTGGAAATGTATTGAGACCCCCCCCCACCTTCCTACACTCATTCGGTTGCCAGGCCAATGCTGTCTTTCCCCCTCCCTCCCTTTCCAAACCCCAAATCTATCCTCCCCACCCACCCCCACCCCACTTCTGTTCCTGCACGTTTGTTAGTCTGTTTGCTGTTTTGCTAAGATTCCTGCCCCCCCTTGTTTTTGTGTTTGCCTTGCGTCGGTCTGATCCCTTTCATGCTCGTTGCTTTGAAATGGAGCGATAATGCAAAAGTTTCAGAAATGAATGGATATCTGCCTTTTTTTTCTTTTCTCTCCTCCTCCTCCTCCTCCTCCTCCTCCTCCTCCGCCCCCCCAACCCCCCAAAACAGGGGATTTGCTATCTGGCGTCCACTTCCAGGGAATTTTGTGTTTTTCCCCCCCCTCCTTGCTCTTGTGGCTGCAGAGATAAGCTTTGAAAAAGACGTGAGTGGTTGAAGTGCTGAAAGCATTGTATTCCTTGATTTGAAGCACTACGTGGTGAAGTATTTACACCCCGCCTGCGAAGAATGCTAATTTGCAAGATGGCTAGCAATGCAGGGATCCGGGTGACACAGTTCCAAGAACTCAGCCACGCTCCAGAGGTGGGGAATTGCTGCTCTTGGAGGAACTGCTGGATAGCTCCGTGGTTTAGGTCTTTAGCTCCGGAGCCAAGAGGTTGAGGGTTCGATTCCCCGCTGGGCCGCCTTGGGAGGGGCTGCAGTCCATGATCCAGAAGGTCCCTTCCAGCTATGAAGTTCCAAGGTTATTGTTAATACAGTGGACCCTCGTATAACAAACGGTTTGTATAACATAAAATCTCTCTCTCTGTGTGTGTTGTGTCGTTAACAGTCGTGACCGACTCTTACAACATAAAAAATTCCGGAGATAGGGGAAATTTGCTTAACAGAATTGTCTATGGAGCAAATCCATACAACATAATTAGGGGTTACTCTGTTTTCAATGCATTCCTATGGGAAATTTGTATAAAGGAAAATTTGCTTAACATAATTTCACTTGGAATGAATTAATTCCTTTTTATAAGGTAACACTGTAGAACCATTGACCATTTAGGCAGCTGGATTCTGGGAATCTGTGCCCTAACTATTAACATTTCCCAGTTTGAGTGCAGAACTTTAGGGCTCTGTCAGACACAGCATAAGAACATAAGAACATAAGAACAGCCTTGCCAGAACAGGCCACAACCCATCCAGTCCAGCATTCTGTCTCACACAGCGGCTCACCATTTGCTTCAGGGTATTCCCAAGCAGATGTTTTCACCTGCTTACGATTCCCTGCCAATGGCATCTCCTGCCTATCTCTCCAACCTGGAGGTTGTCCTTAGGCATCCATCATGATAGCCATGGAGACCCTTGTTCTCCATGAACTTGTCGGATCGTTTCCTAAATCTGTCAAGGCTGACAGCTGTCACCACTTCTTCTGGCTGGAAGTTCCACAGACCAGTGATCCTCTGGTCTGGGTGAAAAAGTAATTTCATCATCATCATCATCATCATCTCTGGTTCTTTCCCCCCAAAAAAAACTCCACTTCTTTTTCAGAGCCTTTGAAGAAACCTTGAGGAACTCCACTTCTCTGCTGGAGCTTCTCTGCTTTCCAGGGTGTTGTTTTGGGCTACCAAATCCCACCTAACCTTATGGCAACCTTATGAATTTATGATCTCCAAAAGGTCCTCCCATGAACTCAGACCTTAAGTTCTTGCAAAATCAAGGTTGTGGTTTCCCTTATTGAGTCATCCCATCCCTTGCTGGGACTTCTTCCTTTCCTGCTGCCCTAAGGAGAACCATCAGTAATAATAATAATTAACTGTACCAAGCTGTGTTTCTGGAGTGGTACACGGAACATGGGTAGCTCAGTGGTGAAGACACCTGGCTGCAGAGCCAGAGGTTGGGAGTTCGATTCCCCATGGGTCCTCCTTGAGAGGGGCCGGACCCAATGATCCAAAGGGTCAGTTCCAACTCTGCAATTCTAAGGTTATTTCCCTTTCCCCTTTGAGGGAGGAGGAGAAGAAAGGTTGATAGGGTGGCCACACCTCCTCCTCCTTTAGGGAGACCTGTCCTTCTTAATGACATCAGCCTGTTCTGCTTTTGAAGGTGTCCAGGATTTGAAAGAAGATGGTGGCTCAGCAGACTAAGGCTCCAAAAACTGTTGACTGCAAAGTCAGCAGCTCGGCAGTTCGAATCCCGGGTGCCACGCAGCGGAGCGAGCTCCTGCTGTTCACCCCAGCTCCTGCCAACCTAGGAGTTCCAAAGCACGGCAATGCAAGTAGATAAATAGGTACTGCCGTAAAAAGCAGGAAGGTAGATCAGTGTTTCCTTGCAGCCATGCCGGCCACGTGGCCATGGACTTGCACAACACTGGCTCTTCGGCTTGAAGATGGAGATGAGCACTGCCCCTAGAGTCGGACACAAGTAGCACACATGTGCGGGGGGAACCTTTACCTTATAGTTCAAGCAGCTTTAAAAGACTAAAAACGCTAAGATGATGATGATGATGATGATGATGATGATGATGATGATGATGATGATGATGATGATGATGATGATGATAACGACGACGATTCAGACTAGCATACCACTAGAGAGGTGCAACAGCAGGGGTGTTGTTGCTGTCTTGTTGTTCATGTGGGTTTCTCGGAGGCTTCTGGTTGGCTGTTTGGAGAACACAGAGATTGTACAGGTGTGTGTGTGTGTGGTGTGGGTCTTGTTTCCCGACTACCACTCCCATCAAGCACCAGCCAGAATGGCTGCTGGGAGAAAAAAAATAAAAATAAAAAGCACGCCCCACAACTTTTACAAAGCTCTGTGAATCCAGGATGCTAAGCCACAGGATCTAATACAGCTCTCCTTATGCAGCCAGTTCCACCTATAGCACAGGTGCCAACGGTGGCCCTCGGAGCCCTTTCTGTGGGCACCCGACATCGCCCCTTCACAGCCACCTGTATTCAGGTTAAATTGCTGTACTGGCACTTTGCAAAAAAATGAGTGGCTTTTGAATTGCAGTTTGGGCACCTGGTCTCTAAAAGTTTTGCCATCACTGGCCTATAGTCTTTACGACAACCCTGAAAGGTATAGCTCAAGATTAACATCCTTCCCATCAGTACAGAAGGGGTGAGGTGGGGGGGGGGATAAGACAGAGCGGCCAAACAAGCCTAGCCATGATGTGGCACAAAGGAGATTTGATCTCATGGCATCTTTTTTTTTTTTTGGCCCCCAACCCTGTCCTCCTCCTCCGGATATGTCGAGCTGGACCGGCATGAAATGCACAGGGGCGTCAAGGGGCTTGTTAGTGGCGTGGCTTCCCTCGTTAACACAGAGGCAGGATCGATTCTGCTGAATAATGTAGCATCCACAAACACGGCTTGTTTTCTCAGCTTGCGAGAGCTGGCTTTTTCCAGGGCCGCTTGGCTCCCCGTGGCAGAGTGTTTAGCGATTATTATTTTTTAAAACACACGGCGGCCCTGCTTGTCTCAGATATCGGTGTCCTCGTTTTTTCTGCAAATGGATTTGGAGGCATCTGATTTGCATAATTTGGCTTATCACACACACACACACACACACACACACACACACACACACCATCCGGCAGCTTTTGTCAGGTTCCCCACACACTGGATTCTGCTTTTGCCACAGAAACAACCTCCCATTCTCCAAAACATTGGGGGGAAATTTTACATGGGCGGGGGAGCCTTTGGTTATGGGGTGTCCCCATTCCTTCACCATCCTGCTGTTAAAGGAGAGAAAAATAATTAGCGGGGGTGACTCCATATTTTGATACGACTACCAACCGGTGTAAGCTGCAGCCTGGTTGGGAAGGAGAGGGGCTTGCTATCCATCAGCCAACGGCAACGTCTGAGGTTCAGGAAAGGCCAATGTGAGGAAGAGGAGAGAAATTTTCCCACAAGGCTTGGTCATCTGATTAGAGATGGGCACAAATCGAAAAAATGACATTTCGGTTTTCGGTTTTTCATTGTGGGCTCCGTTTCGGTTCGTTTTCATTTTTTGCAATTTTTTTTGAAAAAAATTCATTTCATTTTTACCCGCTTTTTGCACAATTTAAAGCATTTCCCCGTGCGGGCGTCCCCCAATGCCCCAGAAAACACTCAAAAATGATGCTGGCAGAGACACATTATAGACTAGGTACGCAGGGAGGCTGCAAAGGCAGCGGCGGGCATTGCCCAGGGCGTAAGGCAGCCACAGAGTGACTGCACTGCGGGGCAGGGGAGGGTACTCACTGAGAGGTACGCACACACACAGGGAGGCTGCAAGAGAAATCTCTTCTTTCTCTCCCCTAAAAGCCACGCTGCAGCCAGCAGGAACACAGACACACACACCTGCCTGGCTGGGGACCAGAAGCTTTGATTTGATCACTGAGATTCCCAACAGGTGGAATTCCATACCCAAGACTTTCCCCTGGGCTTATGCAAAGCCAAGAAAAAAACTACAGATGTGGCTTTGTTGAGCTAGGAATAGTTGCAGAAGGAGAACCGTCAACGTTAATGCATAAGACCATCCATTTATGGGATGGTTGGACATAGGCTGTGACCATCCTGGCTGGGTGGGCGGATGTGGGATGCTGGGTGTAGTATTTGGAACCGGTAACTTTTCTAGGCTTTGTCCTGGAAAGCTAGGAGGGCTGGTGACCTGGATTCAGATGTGTCAGTAACATACCATTCGTCATAAGCTCTACAGCTGCAGTGAGTCATTTGCCTGGACCCACTGCTTCTAGACTTCTACCAGCAGTTCAAACCCCATAGGGCAGGCAGTGGAAGTGAAATTGGTACAGTATATTTGGACTACAACATCCAGAGTTCTGGCGGCAGTGATCCAAAAACTTGCACACTTCGAGTCAAAACAACTGAGTTCTCCCTGTGGACCAAGAGGAGGCAAGATTTTGGAAGGTGGCACAGATTTGAGACTGCTTCGCCAGTACCGGTTCGGATTTGACAACCTGCCAAACAACAAATTATGTTAAGCGTTTAATTAGCTGTTTCATTATTCTCTTGCTTTCCCCCACCCGCTAAATACTAGGCATGTGGGCGGAGAGGATTTAAAATCAGGATTTCAGCTTTCGGAGAGAAGGAATTTAATCTGTTGCCTCTGCGGCAGCCCCCACAAGGGAAAGAGGAACATACCTGATATTTAGGGAAGGGAAGAAAACACTGTAGAATGCTCAGCTGCCAATAATGTGAAGTAGCTAAGGCAGTTACTTCACGTCCTTCTTTGTTCTGCAACTAGTTTTGTGTCGCGATCACATGGTTTTGTCCCTGTTTCAGTGTCCCCATGGTCGCGATAACTTGTCTCGTGATAAGTGTTTCCTCACGGTCTTGTACCGTGACAAACACATAATTTGTCTATCTTCCTTTTTCCTTTTTTTGGGGGGGGGTGCTTAAAAATTCTTTTTTGATATTTCACTTCTGAAAAGTCAAAATTAAAACAAACAAACCGGGACAAAGTTTTCTGAAAGAAACGAATGTTTTGTTGCGTGACAGTCATTACTACACAGTGTCTTGTCTCGGAACAGAAAATGGGATCAAAGAGTGACAAGGGAAAACACTACCCCAGCACCAGGTACAGGACTGTCGCGCTTAGCACCCGTTCCGGGGGTGTGGTTGAGATAAATTTCAGTAGTTGCACGATGGACGTGAAGTAACTTGTTTTTGTACCACCCCTAAGCGCAACATTAACAGAGACAAAATGGATGTGAAGTAACTGCCTGAGTTGCGTGCTTCCTCCAGCAGTTTTCCCATGGAATGGATAACTCCCCATGCCAATCCATGAAGAGAATTATCAAATGTTATTCCTGTGCTGTACAGTCAATTCTGACATATGGTGACTAGAGATGGGCACGACTCAATTTTTTTTTTCGTTTTTCGTTTGTCGTTTAGGGGTCCGTTTCGGTTCGTTTTTGTTTTTCGGGGTTTTTTTGCGCATTTTTCGTTTTTGTTTTTGTTATGAAACGAAACGAAAAAACAAAACGAAAACATTTTTTTTTCGTTTCGTTAGCATTCTTTTCAATGCAATGCGTCTGCCGTAACGAAAACGAAAAACACGGCAAATTTTTCGTTTCGTTTCCGTTGCCGTTTTGTTTTTGAAAAATTTTTCGTTTCCGTTTTCGTTGCGAAACAAAACAAAAAAATGAAAACGAAAACGAAAATTTCGCTGAGTCATGCCCATCTCTAATGGTGACTCTTTTCAGTTTTGTTTTCTGTGTTTTTGGACGCCAGCTGCTGTAGTCTTGCTATTTGTGAGGTTCTAAAATTTGTTTTCAAATCTCCCTCTCCCCAAAAGAAACAGACTTTTACCTCTCACTCCTTTTGAGAAGCAAACAAATATACAAGGTAGGCAATCAGGAGACATTGCTGCAGCAAGAGGAGATTGGTCCGGAACCTGTGCTAAAAAGGTGGGTTACATCAAAAGTCTTTCTCTTTTTCTGGTTCGAGGAATTAGCAGAGCCAGGAAGGAATTGATGGAGGGAGAGAGAAATTACCTGGACATGATGGTGAGATTTGAAAACTCCAGCAGGCGCCTCCCGCCGTGAGGGGCGATGCACGCCATAAGGTTTAAGCTCTTAATTGTGCTTCACAAACTCCAGGATAACCCTTTTGTAAAAGGGACTCTCTTTTTTTTGTCAAACTGCATGCGAGTGGACCAACAGCACTTTGAGTAATAGCTGGCTGCCTTTGCTCCTGACCACCCCCTGTTAAAAAAACAGACCTTTGAAAGGTTCAAGTGCCTCTTCACGGCTGGACATGAACAACACAAGCCGCAGCAACAGAAAGGAACGCACCCCCACCCCCACACACCCTAAAATTATATATACAGTATATAATATCCCACTGGATGGAATTTTATTTTTATTTTTGATTTTCTGGTGGTGGTGGTGGGGCTTCGGAGGTGAGCCTGCATTTTTTCCTCTCTTTTTTCCTCCCTCCCCTCACGCAGACAGGAGCAAGGAAGTGCGGAGGGGTGGGGACGCAGGAAGAGCAACGAACCCCCAAGATCTCTGGTCCGAGTTTAAGTGGCCAGCGGATCTTAGGGGTCGTGTGAAAAGGCCCTTATTTTGTTTTGTAAATACAAGTCTTCAAACTACTTCTTTTGCTGCATAAACTCTGCTAAGTAACCATAACAAGTTGTGCTCCCACGAGCGGGAACTGCAACACAGCGGAATGAAAAGGTTTTGATGCTGATTTTCCAAGTCCCCACAGACTCAAGTACCAGTTAAAAATCCGCATCGGAACTGGGACAAGCTTTGTACCACCTCTAGACCAGGTACTTGCAAAACTTGCTGGGTCATGCTTAAGTGGGCGTAATCGCATTTCCCACCTTAAACTCCGCTGGTTATGGCGACACAGTTTTATTAACCACCACATCTTCAAGCAGTTTGAAGTGGTTTTTAGTGGTCCTGGGATAGCAGCCTTACTTGTGAGGAAAGAACCTTGACCCAATCCATGCCTGGACAGAGGGATGCACATGTCAAAGATAAATCACCTTCTGTCCTTAGAACAGGAGATACATATACCAAATCCTTGTCTGAGCCCATGATGACGTTTCTTTATTTTTGGCTCACTTGCTTTAATTTCCATGCACTGTCAAGTCAGTTCCAATGTATGGCAGCCCTTTTTGAGTTTTTCCCAGGTAGAGGATTGCCAGAGTTTGGGCAGTTTGATCTGCCAGTGGAAGCTAAACTCAGGGTGACAAAATCCACTTCAAACAGGCAGAGTTTCTTAAAAGCAGCTATATTACCTACATACAAATGTAACGGAATTTCAGCAATATTTCACTTCACAGAGGCAGCGTATCAACATAACAGAATACAAATACAGAGCATGGTAATATGGGGAGCTTCTCACCAAAGGTCCAAAGGCTACTGGTTTCTGGAGTCCTTTTATACTTATGATAACCAACCAGGATACTGGTTATATCATGCTATCACACCTATCTTGCATCAGCTTCATTCATTTTATCTATTCTGTACACCTGGGTTTTCAATGACGCAGTATTACATACTGGACTCCATTTTACATGCAAAGCACCTGTAGACAAACCTAATCAGTCTAATAGAAAATTATCTCTCTCATATCAGAGAACTCAGCAGTTGTTTATCATTCCCTTCTTCCGGGGATGGCTTGGGACAACAGTGGACCCTCGCATAACAAATGGTTTGTATAACATAAAATCTGTACAACATAAAAAATTCCGGAGATAGGGGAAATTTGCTGAACAGAATCGTCTGGGGCGAATCCATACAACATAAAAATGGTCACAATTAGGGATCACTCTGTTTTCAATGCATTCCTACGGGAAATTTGTATAAATGAAAATTTGCTTAACAGAATTTCATTTGGAATGAATGAATTCCTTTATACAAGGTACCACTGTATTGTGCAGCTCACTAGATGGTGGTGGTGGTGGTGGTGGTGACAATGATGCTTTGTCTGAAATAGCCCTAAACTTCGGCAGTCAAACTGGAAAATGTTAAGAGTTACGGCACTGATTCCCAGAATCCAGTTGCCTCTTTGGTCACTGGTTTTATTAACAATAACTAGCGATGGGCACGAAACGAACAATTTTTCGTTTCTGTTTTCATTTTTTCGTTTCGTTACGTAACAAAATGACAAACGAATTTTGTCTCTAAAATGAAACGAAACAAACAGAAACACCAGAATTTTTGTCGTACGTTTCGTTTCCGTTACTGCAATATGAGTGAATTGCTTAAAATACTAAAAAAAATCACAAAAAATTGAAATAAATGGTAATGAAATGGTAACGAAACAAACGAAAACAAAAACAATTTTTTTACAAAAATTCGCAAAAAATGAAAACGAACTGAAACGGACCCTCCAAACGACAAACTACAAACGAAATGCCTTTTTTTATTCGTGCCCATCTCTAACAATAACTTTAGAACTTCAGAGCTGTAAGGGACCCTATGGATCAAGGAGGCCCTCTCAAGGAGGCCCAGTGGGGAATCAAACTCCCAACCTCTAGCTATGCAGCCAGAGACCTAAACCACTGGACTATCCAGACAGTTGTCTCTCCTTTTAAAGGTAGCAGGGTGGGCGGGCAGAGAGAATGCAGATAATGGGTAGAATATGGAGAATGAACAGGTATGATCTGGGGTCAAGGGTGTGGGCCATGGAATGCCATCATGTGATCAGTCTTGATGGCCATAATCTCCATTAGGACATGTAGCAACCCGGGTGTGCCCTCACCGCCAAAGTGACAGGTGGACTGACCTGACTTGCAATCCCTGGGCTCTGCATTGGGTTGGGACATCTCTGAAGCCACTCAAAGAGTAGCTCCATCTGGGAAATCTTTCCTTGGCTTTTCACCCGGATGGCCCCGGTCTTGGCAGCAGTTCTAAAATTTGAAAGCATACATTTGGCTCAGATACTGCACACCTGTAAACGGTGCTGTTGCTTTGTTTTAGAGACTGTTAAGATGCAGATGCATCGATGGGTTTGGTGGATTGTTCCTCTTTATGCCAGAATCCTGTCCTGTTGATCTCTCTCTCTCTCTCTCTGTTTCCCTCAAAGGGGAAAGACTCTAGCTGTGCACACAGACATTTTGTACACATCACAGAGACCTCCACGGAGAGGTGGGAAAAGAGCCTTTGGGTTTTACTCTTTGCAGGAGGCGAGGAATCCCATAGCACTTGAACATATCTTGTTACTGGGTTTCCAGCTGGCCTAAACCAGGCCTGCACAACAGGTAGACTGTGGGCTACCGGTAGCCTGTGAAGGGTTAAAAAGTAGCCCCCAGCCACCAATAAAAAAGTGAGGGCATTTCTCCACCTCTCCCTCCCCATCCCAAGGACCACCACTGCCCCAGCAAAGTTCTGGGTCTCACAGACCACTGTCTCAGCCAAGTGATGCAGTTTGAGGGATATGGTGTAGTCCCCTGCTCCCCCCGCTGGCCTGATGACCTAGCGGGTGCAAGGGAAGCGGGTGCATGGTCAACCTTCCCATAGGAATGTAGTGAAAATCAGTGAATCCATTCCAGAAGGAATGGATTTCAGTGCATTCCTATGGGAAACCATACAATTTTTTTTTTACTTACAAGCATGTGCTTGGAATGGATAAAATTCGTAAGTAGAGGCATTAGTGTAGTAGCCCTCAGGCACTTTGGGCCAGAACAAGTAGACCTCGGCCTGTTCAAAGTTGGACAGCCCTGGCCTAAGCTGATAACAATGGGAAATTTAGTCGGAAATGTCCCATTTCTTCCAACATATATTTTTCGTCATAACAACAGACCCATACCTTATGCAGCACACCCATAAGAAACTCCAAATACCTCCCATCTTCCCAAAGCAAATAAACATTAGGAACCCAGTAGGGAAGGGAAGGAAAGACACAGATGACAGAGGCATTTTCCAGGAGAGAAGTGTGCATGTTGCATCTGTGGGTCAGGGCTCCTTTTAGCTGGACCCAAAATGTGCAGCTTGGGGGGCAGGGAACCTGTGAGGTTGTGAACTGATCTATGCGCAGCTCGAGAGGCAGAGAAAATAAAAATGCACTGAAGACTTGAGCGCACCACCAACTGTAGCATTTGGTTATGATATAATTGCTCACGTTGTTTGTTAGAGAGAACTGTGATGAAGGAGAGGCTCTTTTTTTGCGAAGCTCCGTTTGCAGATATCGGAGTATGCAAATCGCCTCCTGGAACCTGAAAGGGTTGCACAAACGCCAGGCCTCGGAGAAGCCATCCCTTCTGATGGCCGCAGGATCTTGGGAATTGTCTGCCGACTGCCGAGCCCTGGGCCAGATGGAGACACAACGATCCACGCTCCAGCTTAAAATTTCATGTGTTTACCTGACACCGTGTGCCGCCTCGGCTTTTGTCAGAGTCATGTTCCATTATTCAACATTCTGTGCCCGAACGGCCTTCGTTCCCTCCTTCCTCCTTCGCCCCCCACTGTGCATGCCAGGCGCTGCGCTCTCCAGCCTTTATTAAATTAGGAGTTTTAATGTCTCTCAGCGAGGAGTCTGCCGTACTCCCGTCGCTTCCCGAGACAGGCATACCTTGACGAGAGCTGTGCATCCTGGGCAATGTCATCTTCCCGTCTTCGTTTGGGGTGGTGGGTGGTGGGTGGGAGATAACGTTAAGGAGGCCGTCGCCCGACAGAGTCGGCCGGGCAAAAAGAAACATTGATTTGCAAAGAGCAAAATGGACTTGAACTCTGGACAAAAGGCAGAGGACTGATTGTGAGGGCCTTGATTTGGTGCCTTTTCAAGCAGCCGCTGATGAACGGGGGGGAAATGGAAGGAAGAAGTTGTCTGCAGAAATAATAGGAACATGAACTGTTGGGAATGGCGGAATCAAAGAAGGATGATAGCCACTGATTTCCCCCATTAATTCAAATGGGTCTGTAGCGTTCACTCTCTCGCTTTCACACAGCTAAGTGCCCTTCATGGCCTCACAAGTGAACAATGCCTCTCTGCCAGGCGAGCTTTTCTCCTGCTTACAGGTCACAGCCATTCCGTTTGAACATTGGGAAGAACTTCCTGATGGTTAGAGCTGTCCAGCAGTGTAATCGGCTGCTACGAAGGAGGGTGGTGAAGTCTCCTTCTTTGGAGGTTTTTAAGCAGAGGCTCCTTGATCACTGCAGATGGTGACTACAGCAACGAAATTAAAAGACGCCTGCTTCTTGGGAGGAAAGCGATGGCAAACTTAGGCCGCATGTTAAAGATCAGAGCCATCACTTTGCCGACTAAGGTCTGGATAGTCAAAGCTATGGTTTTTCCAGTAGTGATGTATGGAAGTGAAAGCTGGACTATAAAGAAGGCTGATCGCTGCAGAATCGATGCTTTTGAGCTGTGGTGCTGGAGGAGAGTCTTGAAAGTCCCCTGGACTGCAAGGAGATCAAACCTATACATCCTGAAAGAAATCAACCCCGAATGTTCACTGGAAGGACAGATTTTGAAGCTGAGGCTCCAGTACTTTGGCCACCTCATGAGAAGAGAGGACTCCTTGGAAAAGTCCCTGATGTTGGGAAAAATGGAAGGCAAAAGGAGAAGGGGACGGCAGAGAATGAGATGGTTGGATGGTGTCATCGATGCAACCAATATGGATTTGACCAAACTCCGAGAGGCAGTGGAGGACAGGAAGGCCTGGCGAGCTCTGCTCCGTGGGGTCACGAAACGTTGGATACGACTGAACGACTGAACAACAACAAAGCTCCACAGTTTAGGCATCTGGCTGCACAATTGGATGCTGGGAGTTCAATTCCCCACTGGGACTCCTTGGCAGGGGCAGGACTAAATGACCCACAGGTCATTTCTGATTCTACAAGTACTTACATGAGGATCCATAAACATAAACATTGTTTCTGGCTGGTAGTGGAAGGGCACCAGTGGTGATAGAGAGAGAGCCACACTTTCACTGGTTAAAGATACACAGTGTGTGTGTGTGTGTGGGGGGCTTTCTCCTGGAGAAAGGCATCACACTGGAGGCCCAGGTAAGGAAATTGGGAGATTCTCCAAACTCCAGGTAGATTGGGTGGGGGCATGCCTACAACCCTTTGAAGATGGGAATCTTAAGCACATGGCCCGTGTGCTTAAGGCAGACCCCAAAGTGGCAAAGTGAAACATCCCTCCATCTTGTGTCCATCTTGGTGAGGACAGGGGAGAAGACCCTTTTCTGTGACTGCTCCCAGACTCTGGAACTCCCTCCCATAGGAGGCATGGCTGGTCCTACGTTTGCTGTCCTTATGCAAGTAGGTGGAAACCTTTTTTTTTTTCAGGTAAGCTTTCCGGGAGTGTCTGGTTGACTGAGAGGGATTTTAAAATGAGGCCGTTAGCATATTGTTACACCTAAATCTGTTTTAATAATGCAGCTCTGTTTCTACAGGCTTACACATCCCATCTCGTGCAAATCTATTCATTTTCCGTCCTGTTTCTGGGTCCCTGGTGCCATCTCCCAAAGATCAACTGAGGCCTGACCTACCAGAATGACGTGGGCGCTCTCACTTCGGGTGGCCACGCCCAGGGAGGCTCTGAAAACGGTCACACGTAGCCGGGCCTTCTCTGTGGCTGGTCCTGTGCTCTGGGACCATCTCCCAAGTGAGTTGCGCCTTCCACAGTCCCTGCCAGCCTTTAAAAAAGCCTTAAAAACCTGGCTTTTTGTGAGGCATTCTGCAACAGTTAATTCTTTCCCCCCCTTTTCTTGTCCCGCCATCACGCCAGTTACTTTTCTTGTTGTTTTATTATGATGTTTTATTTAGTTTATTATTGTTGTTGTTGTTTCCACTGTTTTCATTGTTTGCATTTTTGTTGTAAACCGCCTGGAGTTCCTCCGGAAGATGGGCGGTATATCAATATTAAAATGAATGAATGAATGAATGAATGAATGAATGAATGAATGAATGAATAACAAAAATTTTCCTTTTAAAAAGTCATATCACTAAAGTGGTGTATACATTTGTGTGTACAAGGCAGTACTGGAATTTAATTCGTAACTGGACATGGACACCTTGCCAATTTCTTGAGGGACATTGGGGGACAACGGTTATAATAGGGAAAACAACAGCTAAGTGATACATCAGTGAATTGTACATTGAGGAAAAATATCTATAAAAGAACAAGTAAAGTGATTTTTCACTAAGTACTTTTTAAAAAGGTACAAGTGTCATGGCCATGTAGTGGCCACGGTGCCACAGAACCTGCCCCATTCGCAACGTAAATAAATCAACAGCAACATTCAGTCATACCAGAATGATATGAATTGAAGTAACATAGGGATAGGAACATTTTTAAAAGGCCATGCTGGTGATGTAGAAAAAAAACCCAAAAAACGATTGGCTGGCAAAAGAAATCAATGTGATTTGGTTGTTGTGTGCATGGAAATTTATAAAATGATTTAAATAACAGCAGAATTGATATAACCGGGGTTCTTTTAGCACACGTGAGTGCCCTCCGAGTCAATCTGGGAGAAATAAAAAGAGATAAAAAGACAACGAGGTGCAATAAAGTGCAAAGATATTTCCGCTTATTCCATTTTAAAAACGCATTTCCATTCTGTTCACATGAACTGGCATATAAGGCTATATTTAGCCATCCCCCTGGCCTTTAAAATATACCTACAAAAGGATAGTAAAGAGTCTTTGCGTTTATTAATACAGTATTAAGTACCTGAATAAGTAGGATGACTATCTGGAGAAGCAGCCTGATAACAGTTTCGCAGTGTGCATTGTTGCATGTAAGGACAACATTTCGTTGTTTTCATTTTGGTGAATGAATAGTAATAAACAGATAGAAAGACTTTTCAGTATACCCATATATACAGTCCTTCTCAGAGAATAGAGAAGTTAACTCCTGAGTAGCAGATCTCCGAATTTCTTAGACCGCGGTCATACCTGCATTTTCTGCGTAGTTTCCTGTCGGCGAACTACGCAGTAAAAGATTGCGTGATTACCAGGAAGAGAAGCCAATTCTGCTCCCGGCCGACCACGCCCCTCGAACAGCAGTTTCAGCAAAGTTTCCTAAACCACCGCCAGGGGCTGGATTTAGAAACTTCGCTCGAAAATGCTTACTTGTTTGCTTCTGTAACCACGATAGGACCCTGAAAATACACAGTAAATTCAGTTTCTCCCCTTTCTACCCGGCTTAAAAGACGGAGCCTTGGAAACTGGAGCCGGAAAGTAGGACAAAATGCATAGTACACAGGTTAGGAGACAACCAGAGTAGGAAGGTATGACGCAGAGGAGAGGACACCAACTGCTCATTAAAAATCATGTGACCGCTCCTGCAAAAAATACACAGGAAATTTAAATACAAAGGAAACCCAGGTATGACCACAGTCTTAGCCAAAATATTGGCCGGAGAATTCTGGAAGCTGTCGTTTTAAAAAAGTAATTTTTTGAATGTCTGGTTGTACCTTTATTTTTTAATCGTCCACACGCTGACCGACACTGATCTGCTACCTTGTGGTGGTTTGGTGCTTTCAAGTTGGTTTTCAAATACGGCAGCCTCCTGAATGAATGACCTCCGAAAGGTCCTCGCATCCACCATTGTGCTCAGCTCTTGTGAGCTCAAGGCCACGGCTTCCTGTATATTAAGGCCAATTTCTTCTCATATTCGGTCTTCCTCTTTTCCCGATGCCTTCCACTTTTCTGAGCATTATTGTCTTCTTCTCACGATGTGCCTAAAACGCAACAGGCTTGGTGAGTTCTTTTTGTGTGTGTGTCTGGAGGTAGTTCGGGCTTGATCTATAACACACTTCTTTGTCTTTCCAATAACAACATCTGTGTGACCCTAACATGTACCTGGGACTGTTATGATTCTAAAGCCCTGGTGTTGAGGCCCAACTTAGAGCAGCATATGACCCTTGTTGACTATGCTGGTGAATAACAACAACCCTTAGATTATAACATAAGAACATAAGAAGAGCCATGCTGGATCAGGCCAAAAGCCCATCTAGTCCAGCTGGAAGTGGCCCCACCAGATGCCTCTGGGAGCGCACGAGACTACATATCTATCTCCTGATACCACCCACTGCCTCTGGCCCTTGAAGGACCCTGGTTTTAAGTCTGGAGATTATACATCCCCATCATGGTTTGTCACCTGTGATGGACTTTTCCTTCCAGGAATCTGTCCAATCCCCCTTTGAAGGCATCCAGGCCATATGCTATCACCACCTCCTTTGGCAGGGGCTAATAACATGCTGGATTTAAAAATTTATTTTGTCTGTTCTCACTCTCTCAACCCTTGTTTTTGTTATTCACCTGCCAAGTCACCTATGACACACAGTGACCCTATGAATGAGAAATATCCAATATGCTCTGTCCTCAACTGTGCTGCTCATCTCTTGCAAACTATCATTTTCCTTTATGGAGTCAGTCCATCTTGTATTTGATCTTCCTCTTCTCCTTCTGCCTTCTCACAATGTGCACAAAGTAGGACAGTCTCAGCTTCAACGTCTTTGCCTCCAGAAATAGTCCAGGCTGGATTTGATCTCAGACTTACTTGCTCTAGCCCTTCAGGGTGTCTCCTCCAGGGCCACATTTCCACCAAGTCCGTAGCTTCCCCATCAGTGGGCATTTGTTGGCTCGGAAAGGGTGTTGTCCAAGGTTATGAAAGGAAGGAAAGAGACTGTTAATAAGTGGCAATTGCTTTAGAACTTGGTGCAGGAGGCAACATTGCCTCATAAACCGCCCAGAGTAGCCATGTAGCTAGATGGAGCAGTATATAAACCAACCAACCAACCAACCAACCAACCAACAAACCAACTAACAAACAAACAAATCACATAATCAGTGGTACTGCTTGATAGGACAGGAGGACCTGCGACAAATGACTTGCACCTAACCCCTTGCCTTCCTTAGATCTACAAGAGTCAACCTATTTGTGGCTTAACCAATCTGTCAAAAAACAGATCCCACACTGATTGATTGATTGATTGATTGATTGATGCCCCCCCCCAAAAAAAAAACAGGGAAAAAATTGTCGGCATGGCCACCAGTGTTTCCTCATTTGTTCATAAAAGATTGCCACAGACGAGTCTCTGTGTATATTTGGCCTCTCTCGTTGTACAAGGAACGCATGCTTTCAGAAGTGCCACGAGTCACTCAGTCGCAAATTTCCACTGGTCTTTTTTCCTCACCCATTTTCACAAGAAAGAGGATGCAGTGAAGCAGGTGGAAACTTCTGATTCCCTCCCTGCCCCTCCCCCGCACAGCCAAAGCAAAGGATCAATACCAGGCTTCTCTGATTCTTCACACATCACCTGCTTCCTGTGATCATGTTTTCCGCTGCTTACCAGCCGGGACAGATAAGCTAATTTCCTTGGCAGTGATCCATTTGCCCTTTTAGTCTATCAAGTGGTTCTTCCTTCATTAGCGAGATCAGAGGCAGAGTGAAGATCGCCTGAAGATGGATGTTTATCGTGGCAGCAGGGAAGCCGTGGCTGTAAACAACAATATCCCCCCCCCCCCAAGCCCTGCTTAAGTGTTCCTTAAGAGTTATTAGCAACTGCTGGGGTTGGTGGATGAATGGTGTTAATGTATTATTTCAGGAGGGGAGAGTAGAATAGAGGTAAACTTTGGACTGGAAGGCTCTGAGCAAGTATCAATGAGATATCGGCTAGCATGTCATCAGAGGCACAGCCACTTTAAGAGGTAAAAGGTCTCTGCTTATATCAGAATGGGGTCGCCTCAATTCATATTTATTTATTTATTTATTTATTTATTTATATAGCTTGTATGCCGCCCAGCCCACTACCCAAAGGTCTCTGGGCGGCTCACAATCAAAATAAATAATTAAAACATCAAAATTACAATAAAATTAGAATAAAAACATGTAAATACAATAAATACAATACATTAAAAACACAACACTAAAATTGCCACCAGGACCCACAATCATCAGTTTAAAAACTTCTGGGACAGGAAGGTTTTTCCCTGGCGCCGAAATGTTATCAACGTTGGCACCAGGTGGGTCTCACTTGGGAGGCTGTTCTAGAGCCTGGGGGCGGCTGCTGAAAAGGCCCTGTTCCTACAAGCCATCCCTCTCACCTCCTTAAGGGATGGCTCTTTCAGGAGGGCTCCCTGGCTAGATCTTAATTGCCGGGTAGGTTCATATGGAAGGAGGCGGTCCTTCAGGTATCTCGGTCCTAAGCCATTTAGGGTGTTATATGTCAAAACAAGCACTTTGAATTGGGCTCGGGCAGCAACTGGTAACCAATGAAGGTTATACAGAATCACAGATCAGCTTTCTCTTGTTTCCTGATTGGTCAGTTACAGGCAGGCTTCATTGCCCTGTCGGATTGTTCAGGTGTGGAGCTTTGAAGGAGGTGCGTGTCCAGAAGGAAAACACTGTAATGCTTGGAAAATGTTTGTTTCTTATAATATGTGATTTGACCATTGTGAAAACTTACTGGCAAACATCAAAAGAACAACAGTTCTTAAAGTCCCCAGTTTATTTGCTCAAAATATCCACCTATGGAACTACTCCCAGCCAGCCAGTTAAGTAATAAAAAAGAGAGAGGGAGGGGACAGTTTAACAGCACACATTCATAAAACAATAAAACCTGACACTCTGTAAGAATTCCATCAAAACCCTATAAAATGTCTCCCATTTTCTTCCCAGCTTTAGCACAGCTAATTTAGTAAAAATTGCTGCTCCTTGAATCACTTGTGGATTTTTGTTACTCAATTGAAGTTCTATCTTCAGCACTATTGGAAAAAAATGATTTCTCAGTTAGACCAGGAGCAATCAACTTAATCCTTATATTCTCAGAAAAGTTGCTTCCCGCAGGTAATGGCACAGGGCCTTTACTAAATTCAAAGACACAAGGGGAAACGAGGGAGAAAGTGAGCAATCTGTGACCTTTCTGATTTTCTTTTGGGATAGAAGATTTAGACGTTGGAAACCCAGGTCTCCATCTGTCTTTCTATAACGACTCCACAAACATTCACACTTTTCTACTGCTGTAACAACACCTGCGTACCCCCAGTGATCAGTGGCATAGTGGCAAATTTCTGGGTTCAGGTCTTGTCCCACACCAGCCGTTGTTGAGTTACACCCCCAACAAGTTCAAAAAAAGGAGTTAATTATGTTGAAGTGTACATTTCATGCTGGATCAGGCCAAAGGCCCATCTAGTCTAGCTTCTTGTATCTCACAGTGGCCCCACCAAATGCCTCTGGGAGCACACAACACTACATATCTGTCTCTTGATACCACTCCCCTGCCTCTGGTCCTTGAAGTACCCTGGTTTTAAGCTTGGAGATTACACATCTCCATCATGGTTTGTAACCTGGGATGGACTTTTCCTCCAGGAATCTTTCCAATCCACTTTTGAAGGCATCCAGACCAGATGCCATCACCACATCCTGTGGCAGGGAGTTCCACAGGCTAACAACACGCTGGGTAAAAAAAATATATTTTCTTTTGCCTGTCCTCACTCTCCCAGCCCTCAATTTGAGTGGATGTCCCCTAGCTCTGTTATTTTGTGAGAGGGAGAAGATTGTCCCTCTGTCCACTTTACTCATGCCCTGCATCGCTTTGTACGTCTCAATCTGTTCTTGAATGACCCAGAATGCAGGACACATAATAATGGGCTCAAATTACAGAAAGCCCATATTTAGGCGGAACATCAAGAAAAACATCTTAATTTGTTGGAGCAGTACGACAATGGAACTGATGACCTCAAGAGGTGGTGAGTGCGCCAGTGCTGAAGACGTGCAAGAGAAATGTGGACAACCACCTTGCAGGTACCCTTTGATTTGTATTCCTGCCTTGAGTGGGGGGTTGGATTTGATGGCCTTAGACCAGAGATGTCCAAACTTTGGCCCTCCAGATATTTTGGACTACAATTCCTAGAATTCCAACCCTGTACTGCCAATGGCAAATGACTTGTGGTCCAACACCTCTGGAGGGCCAATGTTTGGACAGCACTGCCTTAGACGCTCCCTTCCAGCTCCATTATTTAGTGAGTCTACAGGTCCCAGGGAGACAGGCTGAAAAGGGTCATGTTGGATCCATAAGAGAGACGAAGACGAGCAAGTGGTTGCATGAGAGGCAGGAATGTTGAACCAAGATTGCATGATGCTGACCACTACAGTTCCATCCTCCCCTGTCCTGCTTAGAGAAAGATGCTTTACCCTGCCAAATTAAATTGTCAGCCACAAAACCGCTGTCACGACAACAGCATGTGTTGGGTATGCAGCAATGGCTTGGATCTGCACTGCCAAATCCCAGACCTGCTCCTGCAGATCAGAAGCCCAGGCAAAGAAATGCAAATTGTGCAGGCAACTGAGAAATCGCTCTGGGGGAAAGGGGTCTATTTCCAGATCCCCGCACGAGCTCAGCAGGAGGTGCCTAACACGGAAATTCTCAAGGCTGCGGAAAAAAATAAAAGCTTCCACCCGCTTTCAAGCACAGGGATGTGAAATATCAAGGCATCATCACTTCTTATGGATGTTCTGAAGCATTGTTTAAAGAAATGCAAATAGACTCATAGACGAATGGCATTGGAAGGAGCATATCAGGGCACCGTGTCCAACACACACACACACACACACACACACACACACACACACACACACACACACACACACACACACACACACACACATTCCAAATCAATGTAGATCTGACAGATGGTTGTCTATTTTTCTCTTGAATGCCTCCAGTGGGGAGCGCTCGCCAGCCCTCCAGGCAATTGGTTCCACTGCCCTAACAGTTAGGAGGTCTTCCCTGATATTCCTGAAATATTGCCATTTCGCTGTGAATCGTGCCATTTCGAAGTTCAACACCAGGAATTCCTCACCGGACAGACAATCAAACTTATGGAGTTGGTTATGACTTGGGGTCCTCAATGACCCATTGAATGCTAGAATAGAGAGGTTGCAAGGGGCCTACAAGGCCCATCAAGTGTGCCCCCCCCGCTCCATGCAGAAATCCAAATCAAAGGAGAACAACATTTCTCTTGAATGCCTCCAGTGTTGGAGCACTCACCCCCTCTCAAGGCCACTGGTTTCATTGCCATATTACTCTAACAGTTAGGAAGTTTCTGCTGATCTTCAGCTGAAAGCTAGGTTCTCACAATCTGAGCCCGTTATCATGCATCCTGCACTCCGGGATAATGGAGAACAGATTCTGCCCCTCCTCTGTATGACAGCTCTTTGGATATCCTAATGTAGCCAAATGTAAACTAATGCATATTGGGGCAAAAAATCAAAACTTTATCTATCAACTCATGGGCTCTGAGCTATCCGTGACGGATCAGGAAAGAGATCTTGGTGTGTTGGTGAAGGTGTCTACCCAATGTGTGGCAGCAGTGAAGAAGGCCAATTCCATGCTAGGGATTATCAAAAAGGGGATTGAAAATAAAACAGCAAACATTATAACGCCATTATACAAAACAATAGTAAGGCCGCACCTGGAGTATTGTGTACAATTCTGGTCAACGCATGGCAAGAAAGACATAGCGGAAAAGGTGCAGAAGAGAGCGACTAAAATGATTACTTGGCTGGGGCCAATCCCCTTTTGAAGGCGTCCAGGCCAGATGCCATCACCACATCCTGTGGCAGGGAGTTCCACAGACTAACAACACGCTGGGTAAAAAAATTATTTTGTCTGTTCCCACTCTCCCAGCCCTCAATTTGAGTGTATGTCCCCTAGTTCTGTTATTTTGTGAGCAGGAGAAGAGCATCCCTCTATCCACTTTACTCATGCCCTGCATTATTTTGTACATATCAGTCATATCCACCCTCAGGAGCCTTTTTTCTAGACTAAAGAGCCCCAAATGTTTTAGTCTTTCCTCATAAGGGAGGTCCCACTGCCCAGTAATCTGACCCAGCCCAGTCTGATCCTTCCAAAGTTGCACCAAACAATGGATCTGTCTGCTGATAGAGTAGTTCAACAAGAGATCAACCAGAATATACTGGAGATGCTAGAGCTGGGCCTGATTAGTATTTAAATGGGTTGCAGCCATAAGAACAACAACCTAAAAGTTGACTATATTAGATTAGAGCCATGGTTCCCAACCTTGTGTACCCAGAGGTTCTTGGACTACAGTTCTCAGAAGTCTTCCCTGCCAGCTGTGCGGGCCAGGATTTCTGGATGTTGCAGTCCAAGAACATCTGCAGACCCAGGGTGGCAATCATTGGTCTAGAAGTGGTGGTGAACCTTTGGCACTCCAGATGTTTGGGACCACAACTCCCACAGTGCTTTGTCATTGGCAATCTAGACTCAGAATTCTGGGAGTTGTGGTCCAAAACATCTGGAGTGCCAAAGGTTCACCACCACTGGTCTACATGGACCAGTGGCATCATAAGAAACTGGCTTCGCACAAAACACCCTATTGGGAGAATACAGCCCTCACCATCTTCCTTTGAACTTGGAAAAAGTTGTTTTGCATTTAACGGCCACTCCCAGCTTTCCCCCAGCTGAGGAATGCTGGGTGTTGTCATCTAGCTGTCTTTCCCAGGGTCAAGTCAGCTATTTCCCAGGCACTATTTCTCTATCTACTGTGGGTTCGTGTGCCCCGAGGGGTGTCTGGGTGCGTGACAGCCAAATGTGATGACACGCCAAAGCAAGGCAGGCGTTGGTGACAGGAGGACTTGCCAAAAGTGTTGCCTGTCAGGGGGGGTCAAGTGATGTCAATGCCAATCTCATGGCATTTGCTTTGTGCTCGCCTCTGAGCCCAGGCCGCTGCGGGAGCTGGCCTCCTCCACAGCGTGCCTCAGCTCAAGCACAGAGCTGACTCCTTGCTTTGCTCTGGCGTTCGGCAGGTGCCACGTTTCATTAAGTGCCAAGGGCCCGTGAGCCACCGTGGCTGCCCCGATGCATTTGTCACCCAGAGGAGGCAGACAACTCGCTGACCGCCTGTGGGGCCTGAAGGGAAACGAATGCAAAGAGCTGGCAAGGGGGAATCGGAGTGTGAATGACAGGCGTAAGCTGGACAGGGTGACCTGCGTTTCTCTCCTACCTTTCCAGGACGGAGATTAAGCACTGTCAGAAGAGATTTCGCTCTTCCTCGTTGCCTCCGCTGTCCAAAGATCATGCTGTGTTCATGGCTCTTAATTACTGAGCCAAGTGGTGCCTGCATGGGTACAAGCCCTGTTTATTTATTTGCACGTCTTCTCTCTATAAATCCTGGCTTACAAGAATCCACCTCTCCTGTTGCCATTGGTGATGCAAACCAGAAACTGAAAATGTCTGCTCTTTTGAAGAGCCTAAAGAGAAATTGTTGGAGATTTTGAGCACCTTGGTTCAACCAGCAATCCAAATTTTGAGCACCTTGGTTCAAGCAGCCAAGAAGTCAGGAGACAGACACTCAGAAGAGCAGCCATGAAGGAATTAGGAGAGATTATTTAAAGAAGGCTGATTGCCGCATAATCGACGCTTTTATGCTGTGGTGGTGGAGGAGACTCTTGAGAGTCCCCTGGATTGCAAAGAGATCAAACCTATCCATCCTGAAAGAAATCAACCACAAATGTTCACTGGAAGGACAGATTTTGAAGCTAAGGCTCCGGTAATTTGGCCACCTCAGGAGGAGAAAGGACTCCTTGGAAATGTCCCTGAGGTTGGGAAAGATGGAAGGCAAAAGGAAAAGAGGATGACAGAGAATGAGATGGTTGGGCGGTGTCATCGATGTAACCAAAATGAATTTGACAAATCTCCGGGAGGCAGTGGAGGATAGGAAGGCCTGGCGAGCTCTGGTCCATGGGGTCACGAGGAGTCAAACACGACTGAGCAACTCAACAGCAACAAAGTTCATTCATTCATTCATTCATTCATTCATTCATTCATTCAATGCCACACTATTGAGCAAAATTACTACGCTGGGTGGTGTGCCTCTTAACTGGAAGGATGTGTCACTGGAGACCAAAACCAAGATCATCCACATTCTTGTTTACTTGGTCACCAGGTACTGTCTGGGTGCTAGAGCTGTGCAGTAAAAAGAAGCAGACAGGAAAACAATTATTTGTGTTACATATGATGCTCGAGGAGACCTTTGTGAATACCCTGAACTTCCAGAAACAGTGGGTCCTGGAGCAAATCCAGCCTGAACTCTTTCTAGAAGGCAAACATCATTGAAACTGAGGCTGTCTGACTTTGGACACTTGGTTTCCTGGGAAAGCCCATCATGCTGGGAAAGGTGGGAGGCAGCAGGACCAGTGGAAGACCAAAGAGGAGGTGGACTGACTCCCTTAAAGGAAACCACAGGCTGTGCTTCACAAGAGCTGAAAGGGGGATGCTGAGGGCAGGACATTTTGGAACTCATCCATGCATTGGGTTGACACTGAGTCAGAGGTGACTTGACAGCACCTAAAGACAACAGCAGGTGCGGCCAGATTTGTTCTCTAAAAAAATCCTGTAACTCAGGAGAAGGAGTTTTTCTAAACGGGGTTGCAAATAGTAGACCTGGTCAGAGCTAGTAAAAAAAAGTTTTTAGACTTAAATTAAGAACATATAAGAACATAAGAAGAGCCATGCTGGATCAGGCCAAAGGTCCATCTAGTCCAGCTTCCTGTATTTCACAGTGGCCCCACCAGATGTGTCTGGGAGTGCACGAGACTAGATCTCTGTCTCCTGATACTACTCCCCTGCATCTGGTCCTTGAAGTACCCCGGTTTTAAGCCCAGAGATTACACATCTCCATCATGGTTTGTCACCTGTGATGGACTTTTCCTCCAGGAATCTGTCCAATCCCCTTTTGGAGGCATCTAGGCCAGATGCCATCACCACCTCCTGTGGCAGGGAGTTCCACAGACCAGCAAAGCGCTGGGTGAAAAAAAATATATGTTTTGTGTGTTCTCACTCTCCCAGCCCTCAATTTGAGTGAATGTCCCCTATTTCTGGTATTCTGTGAGAGGGAGAAGAGCGTCCCTCTATCGACTTGACTCATGCCCTGCATTATTTTGTATATCTCAATCATATCCCCCCTCAGGCACATTTTTTCCAGACTAAAGAGCCCCAAATGTTTTAGCCTTTCCTGATAAGGGAGGTGCCCCAGCCCAGTGATCATTTTAGTCACTCTTCTATGCACCTTTTCCAGTTCCACTTGATACCCATACCTTTACCTATGCAAAACTAGCTAGCTGCTGGATAAAGTCAGAAGGAGGTAGCACCAATAAAAGTTGCAAGGGACTGATCTTTTCCACGTGCTAGTGTTCCAGTATGGCAGCCATGCCCTATTTCAACCTTCTCCGTTACGTACCTCCTCCTGTCCCTTCTTGCTGATGCCACTCAGAATAACTCTGCGCCTGTGTCAAATCTAGGGGATTCATAATGCCCAGATATGTAACACTGACTTCAGCCCCTCACAATTGGTGGTTTTTGCCATTGAAGTCAATGTGGATTATAAATAAATTCAGAGTCCCTTCCTACAGCTTGGAGTGACAGCTGAGCGGTGAATTCTCATCCTTGTGTAGCCTCCAGGATCGTGGTGTCTTAATGAGTAATAGCTCTTGTGAGCATACCACTTCATCTTCAAATGCAAGGTCATTGCCATGACTGTTATAACTTCATCTTGATCCTGATCCTGATCCTGATCATCATCGTCACCATTATTTTGGATCATCTTAGAACTGCTGAATTGGGACCCTATGGATCATCCAGTCCTTCTCAAGGAGGCCCAGTGGGGAACTGAAATCATCATCATCATCATCATCATCATCATCATCATCATCATCATCATCTTAGAACAGCAATGCTGGAAGGGATCCAAGGCAGGTCTGAAGATCCAAGATGGACCCGAGAAGAGATACCATAGTTCTGGTGTCTAGAACATAGTTCATGTTTTAGGACATGATCCCGTATACTAGTCTGACACTAGTCTAACACCTAGTCTAACAACATTCTGATGTGTTGGATTAGAAACCCAAACACCAGTGGTGTTGGCCATTCTGGGTGTGGGTGATGGGACCTGGAGTCATTTGGTGGGTGCTCTGGCCCTGTATGCCCCTAATTGTCCATGAGCACACATTTCACCTGCAAATTGCTGGAAGCAAAGATGTTCGAGAAGGCCTCTGCTGCCACATACTCAGTCACGTGACGAATGTGGATCAGTAAGCACCAATGTCAATTTTAAAAAACTTATTTATTTATTTATTTATTTATTTATTTATTTATTTATTTATTTATTTATTTATTTTTACAACTTATATGCCACTCACTATCCAAAGGTCTCTGGGTGGCTTACAATCAAAAGAATTAAAACAGTTAAAACATCAGATATCAATAAATAATTAAAACAATAATAAAAAAACTTACATTAAAATCATTACACTAAAATTGCCATCAAAGGACCCAGAATCTATATTGTGTCAATTAAAAAAACTTCTGGAACAGGAAGGTTTTTACCTGGTGCCGAAATGCCATCAATGTTGGCACCAGCCGGGTCTCAATTGGGAGGGCATTCCATAATCTGGGGGCAGCTGCCGAGAAGGCCCTGTGTCTGCAAGCCATCGCTCTCACCTCCTTGAGGGATGGCTCTTTCAAAAGCCCCCCCTGGCTCGATCTTAATTGCTGGGTAGCTTCATATGGAAGGAGGCGGTCCTTCAAGTATCTAGGTCCTAAGCCGTTTCGGGCTTTTACCTGAAAGGGACCCTATATACCACTGAGTCCAGCCTCTGTCAGGGAATCATAGCAGGGGAATCAAACTCATAACCTCTGGCTCTACAGCCAGATGTCTAAACCACTGAGAGATCCAGCAGTTAATAATCACCATCTTAGAACGGTTGAACTGGGACCATAGGGAACATCGAGTGCAGCCCCTCTCAAGGAGGGCCAGCGGGGAATCGAACTTGCAGCCTCCAGCTCCTCAGCCGATGCTTTCACCGCAGAGCTAGTTCATTACAGATCGCCATCTTAGAACTGCAGAGTAGAGATGGGCATGAAACGAACAATTTTTCGTTTCCGTTTTCATTTTTTCATTTCGTTACGTAACAAAATGACAAATGAATTTTGTCTCTAAAATGAAACGAAATGAACAGAAACACCAGAAATTTTGTTGTGCGTTTCGTTTCCGTTACTGCAATATGAGTGAATTGCTTAAAATCCTAAAAAAAATCACAAAAAATGAAATAAATGGTAATGAAATGGTAACGAAATGAACAAAAACAAAAACAATTTTTTTGCAAAAATTCACGAAAAACAGAAACGAACCAAAACGGACCCTCCAAATGACAAACGACAAATGAAATGCCATTTTTTTATTCGTACCCATCTCTACTGCAGAGCTGTAAGTCCTGTCCTGGTCAAGGAGGCCCAGCAGGGAATCGAACTCCTGTCCTCTGGCAGTTTCTGCTTGCCCTTTCACAGCCATCCCTGCATCTTTCACCTCTTGAGTCTGCCTATCGTGGCTAACAAAGCATAGGCGGTGACTGTTTAATTCGGGGAGGAATGTGCCGTGATGTGCATAATGTTATGGCATAACAATTTCTCTCCCCCCTCCCCCCCCGACTCAGGTGTTAAGGTCCTCAGGAGAGGCCTTTCTCTCCCTCCTGCCACCTTCACAGGTTCATCTCGTGGGAACCCATGAAAGGGCCTTCTCGGCTGCTGCGCCCAGACTATGGAACTCCCTCCCACTGGAGGCCAGCCTCGCCCCATCTCTGTTGTCCTTCCAAAAACAGGCAAAGACCTTCCCCTTCAGGCAAGCTTTCCTGGAATGATGGACTACCATTAGGTGTCTTTTATATGAATCTAAGGGTTCACATACACTTTGTGTTTATGACTACTTATTACTATGTTGCTTTAATGTAATGTTGCCTGTTAATGCTGTAAGATGTCCCTCAATTCCTTGTTCTCAAATACTGGAACATGTCTTAATTGTACTGGACTGTATATTAGCCCTCATTCCTGTAAGCCCTCATTCCTTGGGTCCTTTTCCAAGGAGAAAGGTGGGGTAAAAATACTCTAAAATAAATAAATAAATAAATAAATAAATAAATAAATAAATAAATAAATAAATAAATAAACAAACAAACAAACAATATCCATGTATCCTGTAGCTTCAAAATGGCGGCACAAGTGCTCTTAAAATTCAGTCATCATAATCTGGACACTTCTGCTGACTTATAACTTTGGATATAAAAAAAAATGTTTGGAAGCAAATGATGAGTTATTACAGGATCAGATCCCTTGTATTCATCGTGTCTAATTCCCGTAGAAAGTGAAGGAGCGGGATTTAATTATGGCTGAACTAAAGTCTTTCACTTCAACAAGAAGGCTGCTTGTGGGAACTGGGTGGAAATAAGTGTCCCACGTTTATTCTTTTGCGGTGTTGTGTGTGTCAAGGATGACCACCAAAAGCTGTACAAAGTGGAGAGGAATTGTGCGTTTTGCTACTGCCGCCCAAGTTGCCGCAACAGGGAGGACTTTTTTTTGCCTAGTAGTGTGATAATATGTGAGATTTCTCAGGGAAGATCACAGGGGTTAGAAATGGTGTGTGGCCCTTCTTGCCGAATCGATTTTTTTGAGATGGTCAAGCCAAATATCGACATGAATTAAGCCACCCACAAGACTGCCTTTCATCTGAAGCGGCCAGTTGCTATGGCTACAACAAGAAAAGTGGATCTTAGGCATTTTGAGTGTTGTTACCTTGATGATCAGCCATTATGGGAGGCAAACGTTTTGCACTAAATACATCTTAAGTAAATTGGCCAGCTACCAATGTATAATAACATTTCAGACTTATTATGGACAGATGGCTAACTTCATGTCCTTGACTGAACCATTTTAATCCCATCATATTTCTGGTACTAGTTCCTTGTAACAGAGGAAAGATGGCTCTTTGAAATTCTTGGATTACCTATATGTATGTATGTGTATATAGATAGATAGATAGATAGATAGATAGATAGATAGATAGATAGATAGATAGATAGATAGATAGATAGATAGATAGATAGATAGATAGATAGATAGATAGATAGATAGATAGATACATATACACACACACACAATAATTCAGTGTTACAGCAAAGCAAGCTTTACTTCTCCCAAGACGCAAAATATATTTAGTTGATTTTAATTATCTGTTGGTTAACATTCCACTTCTTTTTTAAAAATTTATTAAAAACATATACTACCATGTTTTTCGAGGCATTGTGAAGAGACCTCACCGGGAAAGAGAAGAAGGCGCTTTTACATGACCCCTAAAATCTGAGGCAAAGGGCTCCCAGATGCGGAGCTTAAAATTGTTTCCCCACCAGCTCCGGACTTTAAAAACAATTAAGTATGACCACGCCCACCTAAGCGCGTCCCACCACATTTTCCAAGTACCTGGTCTCTGAAGGTGCCAAATTTCTGATGCAGATTGCAAAGCAGTGAGTGCCAGGCTCTCCTCGCCTTGTTTCCCCCCCCTGCCCCTTTAAGAGACTGGAATGCTTCCCAGGGCAGCTCCCGATGGCAGAGCGAAGGTGAGCCTGCATTTTTTATCTCTCCTTTTTTCCTCCCTCCCCTCACTGCAGACAGGACCAAGGGAGTGCGTAGAGGCGGGAACACAGCAAGAGGAGCAAACCCCCAAGATCTCTGGTCCGAATTTAAGTTGCCAGTGGATTTTAGGGGTCGTGTAAAAGAAGATATGAAATGACAGGAGAAGAGGAGGACTTAACATGAGACAAATGAGATCAACAGAGGAAGCCACAGAGTCTGAAAAAAAAAAACCACAGAGAGAGAAGATGGCGAGTCCTTTCCTGGCCATTCACTCGTGGAGCTGTTGTTAAATCAGAAGTGAGTTGATGGTGTAGAGCAGCAACCCAACTCACCTAATCTAGCGATTTTCTGATGTCTCTGTTTTCGGTTGAGCATTTGATCAATATAGGGGGAAATGGACCATTAGAGGTATTAATAAATAATCATGAGAACACAACACTCGCTGTGATGCAATATTAAGAAAAGCAGAAAGCTGCAGGGGAAAAAGAAGGCTGAGGTTAACCGGCCTTGAGTGTGCAAGAGTTAATGAGATGCTCTTTTAGAGGTCATTAATTCATAAAGTCACCAAAACTCAGAAGTAACTTAGCAGTACATAACAACAAACTAATAAGGGAAGTAGAGCCAGCCCAGGTGGCCTTGGGCAAACTGCACAGTGCCGGGGCACCCCCTCCCCAGAAGAATTTATTTATTTATTTATTTATTTATTTATTTATTTTTGTATTTATATCCCGCTCCCATTTCCCAGAGGGAACTCTGGGCGGTTCACACAAAGGTTAGAACAAACATCAGTATGAACAATATGGTCACCGCATCTCAAGAAAGACATAGTGGAACTGGAAAAGGTGCAGAAGAGAGCGACTAAAATGATTACCGGGCTGGGGCACCTCCCTTATGAAGAAAGGCTAAAACATTTGGGCCTCTTTAGTCTGGAAAAAAGGCGCTTGAGGGGGGGATATGATTGAGACATACAAAATAATGCAGGGTATGAGTAAAGTGGATAGAGGGAAGCTCTTCTCCTTCTCCCAAAATACCAGAACTAGGGGACATACACTCAAATTGAGGGCTGGGAGAGTAAGAACTGACAAAAGAAAATATTTTTTCACCCAGCGCGTTGTAAGTCTATGGAACTCCCTGCCACAGGATGTGGTGATGGCATCTGGCCTGGATGCCTTCAAAAGGGGATTGGAGAGATTGATTAGCCATTTTTGACCACATCAAAATTACAAACCATGAGGGAGATGTGTAATCTCCAGGCTTAAAACCGGGGTACTTCAAGGGCCAGATGCAGGGGAGTGGAATCAGGAGACAGAGATCTAGTCTCATGCGCTCCCAGATGCATCTGGTGGGGCCACTGTGAGATACAGGAAGCTGGACTAGATGGGCCTTTGGCCTGATCCAGCATGGCTCTTCTTATGTTCTCATGTTCTTATGTTCTTAATATAAAATGGCACAGGCAGGAGGCAAAAACTGGGCGACCATGATTTAAAAAAATAAAATAAAACAGAAGAAGAAAGCCTGGTGCCACATTAGCCATCGCCAAAGGCATCCCTGAACAGCCAGGTTTTAAGGGCCTTCCTAAAGGATGCCAGTCTGGGAGCCTGGCATATCTCCCTGGGTAGCTCATTCCAAAGAGATGGTCCGGCCACCGAGAAGGCCCGTTTCCGAGTTGCTACTTTACGGGCCTCTCTCGGGGTGGCCACCTGGAGAGAAAAAGCCACTGAGGATTGGGTGGGTCGGGCCAGCTCTGATCGTAGGGAGATACGCTCTGCCAGATCATCAGGACCCAGGCCATGGAGGGAAATGGAAACCACATCTGAGTGTTCTGTCCCTGAAAGACCCTGAAAAGTGTCCCGCGAGTCAGAACTGACTTGACATCACATGGGGATGATGACTGAGGGGAGTTTGATATAACTATGGATGTTATTATCCTTCTACAAGAAACGATAGGGCAGGTTATTTGTTTAAATGACACGGACGACCAGAATTCCCCTCTCTTTGGCCCTGGCCCTTGTCCATCAAAAGCCATCATCCTCCAGTTTCCAAAATGGTATGCCAAATGCTCTTTATGGAACGATTCCTTCCTTCTGGGCATTAAGGCTGGTAAATTTCGGAAATAACTTCCAGGATGCTTTCTCTTTCGACGCTGATTAATGGAGCCGTCGGATGGGTGGACACTCACACAACCCTTTTCAGATGCCCTGACGGCCTTTGTTAGATAAAAGTTTAATAGATTTTTCATTATCAAAGGACTCCGCTTTTGATTTACCATTGGATCCATGGGGTGAGATAGGCGAACCCTCACAAAGGCCCACTGCGATTTCTGTGAAAGTCCCCATTTCATCATCCTGCCCATCACAGCAGCGAGGTTTGCAATGCCGTGCACTAGAGATGGGCACGAATAAAAAAAATGGCATTTCGTTTGTCGTTTGTCGTTTGGAGGGTCCGTTTCGGTTCGTTTCCGTTTTTCGTGAATTTTTGCAAAAAAATTCATTTTCGTTTTTGTTCGTTTCGTTACCATTTTGTTACAATTTATTTCATTTTTTGTGATTTTTTTAGGATTTTAAGCAATTCACTCATATTGCAGTAACGGAAACGAAACGCGAGACAAAATTTCCATTGTTTCTGTTTGTTTCGTTTCATTTTAGAGACAAAATCTGTTTGTTGTTTCGTTACGTAACAAAACAAAAAACGGAAACGGAAACGAAAATTTGTTCGTTTCGTGCCCATCTCTACCGTGCACTTAGAAACTGGAGGACCATTGCGTTGCTGAGAAGCCCTCTGTAAAGCATAGAATGAGGTGGTTTTGTAAGAGTCAAAAGTCCCTTGCCAGTGGGCCATGCTGATTACAGGGATCACATAACACCATCACCACCACCACAAACCAGTTACAGTGGCATTGCTGGCTGCTGATTAGTTTCCAGGTACAATTCAAAATGTTGGTTTTAACCTATGAAGCCCTAAATGGTCTGGTTGCATCAACAGAGGCCTTTTTCTCAGTCCTACCACCATCACAGGTGCATTTGCTGGGTACACAGGAGAAGGTTTTCTCTCTGTTTCTGCTCCCAGACTTTGGAACTCCCTCCCACTGGAGGCCAGTCTGTTCCCATCTGTGCATGCCTTCTGCAAGCAGGCAAAAACCTTTCTCACTGGGCAAGGTTTCCCTGAGTCAATGTCTACCTGTTCTGTGATATTTAGATGGCTTGTTACCCCCCCTTTTTAGTGTGCCATTTGTTTGATTTTTTTTTTTTTTTTAGTGTTGGTGTCCTTACTGCTTTTAGCTTTTCAACATGGTTTTTAAATGGGGTGAACCATCTTGGCTCCTTTTTAAGGAGAAAGGCTGGGTAAAAATATTATAAATAAACAAACAAACACACGGTTGACTCAATGGGCAGAGTCAAACAATCATGTCTAAACATCAGATGTCGTGGAAAAGGCATTGCAAACAAACAACTATTAAAGTAGGAATTGAGATAGACCCTGGTCTCATGACGATTTTGCTGCTCTTTTTGCTGCGAAGAACTGCGCAGCAAAAGATTGTGCCTTCACTCCGAAGAGCAGTATTTTGGTACCCCGGCCGACCACGCCCCCGGAAGCGCACTTTAACCGCAGTATTTTGTACCACCACTAGGGGTTGTGTTAAAATACTTCTGCTATTGATACACACTTTTAAACGTCTTAAACGAGGTGTGACCCCAGAAGATTTGCACCAATTAGATTTGTACCCCCTTTTCTGCCACTTCATGTAGTTCTGCCTTGGTAATCATTTATGTCACTGAATTGGTAGCATACCGGCACGCTGGCACAATTTTTACTGGCTTTCCACCTGCAATTACAGTCGATTTTAAGAAGAAAAACTGCTACCTGCAGTTATTTGCCACAAGGGAAAAAACAGGGAAAAGATGTGCAGTAAGCAAGTCGGGCCGGACACAGAGAAGTAAAATGATCCCCTGTCGTCAGGGTGCTAACTGCGCATCAAACGTCACGTGACCGCCTGAAAAAATAGTATGCATCGTATTAAGATGCGCAGATAACGGTAGTGAGACCGGGGCCATAATGACACCGACAAGGTGGGAAACAGCCCCTCAGTGGCTTATTCCATGGGCCAGGTCAAATCGCAATGGCTAGAGAGAGAAGAAATATAGCCTTTCCCAGAGAAGAATACGCAGCGCCTCCAAAAAAGAGCTGAGGAAACAGCTGCCGCCATTTGATGGAGGCTTCCCCGTGCTTCTCTTGTCTAAGGAAGAAAATGTGGTCTCAGGAAAAGCCAGCGTGAATTTTACTGTTTCTTTAATTATAATTTCAAGAAGTTGAAAGCTTCCACGGGCTTTTATGAATATGGAGAGCCTACTGCTGTCGTTGCCTGCTGTTTTAATAAATTTTATTAGCAGCCACCGCACAAGGAAGACAATGGGACGCTAAGCGAGGGCTCTGAATTACTGCGTCTGTAAAGAGAACAATCGGGATCTGAGCCAATGCTACTTACCTCGTTTCATGTTCCTTTTTTTGTGTGTGGCCTTTGGTGGTGGTGGGAAAGCCCCCCCAGTTTTCTGCTATTTTTGGCGGCTTCTGTGAATTGATTTGCATTGTTTTGACTCCATGCTGTTCAGCACCCTTTGTGTCAGTTCAGTGCTACTTGGCTGCCTTTTGTCTGCGGGGCTCTGGCTACTCAGAATTATTCCCTGCCTGATTCTTTGCCCTCATGACCATTTCGATGCATTGGATACAACCATATGATTCGCCGATGATGTCACAGACACAAAGGAAGTCCCCCAAATCGGCATAGGGTCCTTCTACAGAGGGCCAAAAATTCAAATAGAAACCATTTTTATCTATCTCAACACATCCATTTGTTAAAGCCAAATGGGCCAAAAATTCAAATAGGAACCATTTTTATCTATCTCAATACATCCATTTGTTCTGCTTCTATAACACCCGATAGCACTTCAAGCACTCTCTGGGCGGTTTACAATTTTAATTATTCATTTCAGGAAAGAAGGTGCCCTGTGGCACAGTGGTAAAGTGCCTGTACTGCAGGTAAAACTGTGCTCACGACCTGGGGTTCAATCCCAGGTAGCTGACTCAGCCTTTTATCCTTTTATCTGGTAAAATGAGTACCCAACTTGCTGGGGGGGGGGGGCAATGTGTAGCCCGCATACTGTAATCGAACTGTAAAACTGCTCAGAGACTACTTGAAGTTGTATGGGGTGGTATATGAGCAGAACACTTTGCTTTTGCTTTTACACATAAGACATTTCTCAACCGCGAAGCAAAACATGGGCCCACAATTCAGACCCCCTCATACTTTCAGGCCCTCACTTCTTGTCCATCAATAAGGTCTCTTCCAACTCTAAAATTCTATGATTCTATGATTCTATAAAAGCTGCAAAGCTGGAGGGAAAAGTACTAGACCTTGAATGGTCTGGAGCAAAATTTGGGAGAACACAGTTAGCAGATTGGTTCAAGTATGGGCCTAGGTCTTGAAAAATCAAGGTTCCAGTTCCCATTAACCCAGGACATGATTTTGTGCCACTTTGATCTGCCTCAAAGGGTCATAGTGAAAATAAAGGGGGCAGGAAAACAGACACCTAATATTGCCTTGAAGTCACTGGAGGACAGTTAGGCTAGAAGCGGGACAGAATGATTACATCAATAATAGTGCATTGTTATGCAACCGCGGCTAACTGATGGACTGACTTTCTCAGATAGGGGAATCTCTCAGTCTCAGTTACATGCTTCTCTCTGAATCTTAGGGCCTTTTCACACAACCCTTAAGATCCGCTGGCCACTTAAATTCAGACCAGAGATCTTGGGGGTTCATTGCTCTTACTGCGTCCCCACCCCTCCGCACTTCCTTGCTCCTGTCTGCGTGAGGGGAGGGAGAAAAAAAGGGACAAAAGAATGCAGGCTCACCTCAGTCTGCCGGTTCAAGCTGCCCCGAGCCCCGTTGTCATCCTGCTTCCTTCTCTTAAAGGGGCGGGAGGAAAAACAATAACAACAAACAAAAGCGAGGAGAGCCCGGCACTCACCAGATTACATCCGGATCTGGGGATTTTCACCCTCCAAGAGCAGGTACATGAAAAGTGCGCTGGGACACGCTTAGGTGGGCGTGGCCACACTTAATTTTCTGTAAACTCCAGAGCTGGTGAGGAAACAATTTTAAGCTCCGGAGCTGGGAGCCATTTGCGGTGGAGTTTAGGGGTCGTGTACAAATACCCTTGGTGGTGGTTTCTCCCCAACCTTGTTTTCATAAAATATTGTAAGGTGATTCCCCCCCGCCCCCCAACACAGACGTTTCTAAGTCTTTTGTAGTGCACGTTTTACTAATGTATGCAGTTGTAAGGCATTCTTCTGAAACATGCTCATGTTGACATTCCGCTCGTTGTCTGACATATTTGTGTGCATATTTTTGCAAGAGAATTATTTTGGGTTGTGCGTGTGCATTGAGTAGCGTATAATTCAGAAAGGGAAAAGCAGAGGAGAAAAGCTGTGCCTTCTTCCCAGTGAAACTGAAAGACATGTGCACCCTTCTGTTAACACTTCTATAGACCCTAAATGAATAATAATAATAATAATAATAATAATAATAATAATAATAATAATAATAATAATAATAATAATAATAATAATAATAA
>JAHTLZ010000330.1:1017458-1028975 GCA_023846285.1 Phrynocephalus versicolor
AAAGAAAGAAAGAAAGAAAGAAAGAAAGAAAGAAAGAAAGAAAGAAAACCCATAATTGGATTGTGTGTACCATCACAGACACTGCTGAAATAATCAATGTTGGACCCCCACCTGCTACCCTCTCTGATGTGGGGCATGGGTGCAAACCCCCATGAAAAAGGAAGAAGCGATGCATCCCCTTCCATGAAAAAGGAAATTTATGCTTTCAGAAAATGGAAAGTCAATAAGGACTAGGAGTTTGTTCTCCTAACACTCGCTAGCCCATTCATCTCTGGATTCTGTTTCCCCTCTAAATTTTGGTGCAATGGGTGAAATCCCAGCTGCTCCGCCAAATAAGTTACAGGCACCCCCACCCGCAGCTCAAACAGGCTTCCTGCTAGCTTTTTTTTGTTCTCTTCACTTAATTCACAGGTTCTCATTTGTCTTTAAATCCACACAGAAACAGCTATAGTATTTCCGACACCCCCCTTCCCTACCCATTTCTTCCCACAAATCAATAGAATTTTGATGCAGACCTAGAATTGCTGTCAATATTCCTGTCTCCATAACAACAACACTGAATGAATACCATTGCAAGGGGATTGGATTTCTCAGGTGGCTGTCTTTTCTTACTGCAACAACTCTCCAAGATTAATTTACTTGTTAAAACACAACGGTTGGGTTTAGACTTAACTTTGCAATTTATAGGGTGGGCCGACTGAAATAAAGGGCAGTTACCTGAGACTTAGGTTCGTCCTGACTCACTTATATTCCACTAAGTAGCTTTTTTTTTTAAAAAAAAAATTGTTTGTCTCTATAATAAAGGAAGCCACTGAGTCACCAAGACCTGAGAAGGGTTGGAAAAAGTAGGACTTATATTACGTCACGGGATAGCTCAGTGACATTAGATCTGTGGCTATGGGAACCAGAAGTTGGGGGTTCAATTCCCCACTGGGCCTCCTGCAAGTAGAGTGACCCTGGGTGGCCTTGGGCCAGCTGCACCGTCACAGGGCTCGCCCAGAAGAAAGGAAGGGGCTACCACTTCTGATAGTACCATTCTATTCTGCTCTGGTCAGACCCCATCTGGAGTACTGTGTCCAGTTCTGTGCACCTCAATTTAAAAAGGATGTTAACAATCTTGAATGGGTGCAGAGGAGGGCGACCAGGATGGTTGAAGGTCTAGAAGAAATGTCTTACGAGGAGCGGCTTAGGGGTCCGGGAATGTTTAGCCTTACAAAAAGAAGGCCCAGAGGGGATATGATAGCTATATTCAAAGATTTGAAAGGCTGTCACATTGAAGAAGGGACTGGTTTGTTTTCCATGACTTCAGAGACTAGAACACGGGGAAATGGTTTCAAACTACAGGAAAAGAGATTCAATTCAAACATGAGGAAGAACTTCATGACACTTAAAGCTGTCCGGCAGTGGAAGATGCTGCCACAAAGGAGGGTGGTGGCATCTCCTTCTTTGGAGGTTTTTAAGCAGAGGCTGGATGGCCATCTGTCGGGAGTCCTGTGATGGGGGTTCCTGCATGGCAGGGGATTGGACTAGATGGCCCTTGAGGTATTTTCCAACTCTATGATTCTATGATTCTATGACTATTCTGTACCTGTACCTAAGAAACCCTAGCAAGGGGTGCCATAACTTGATGCATTTGCCATTATTAATACATCGGAAGTGATTTGATGGCACATATTGGCAGAAGCAAGCATAAGCCGCTGGTGATGTGAGGCCATGTTGCCTCCAACCTACAGAAAACCTATAGAGTTTTCAGGGCAAGTCGGATGCCCTGCGAGTTATTTACCATGCCACTGTCTAATGGGAGTCCATGGCTGAGTGGAGATTTAAACCCAGGCTTTGAATTCTAGTACAGTGTTAAACCCACCAAAATGGAGGAGGGGGAAGAGAATTTTTATCTCCACTTCATAGTCCTTACTACTTTCTCCTCACAACAACTCTATGAGGTAGGATCAGGGTAAGACTGTCTGAGTGCCTTCATGTCACCAAGCGTCTGTAGCCAGTTGGATAACTGAACCCAGTTCTGATCTGCTCATGAGAGCCCCCCCCCCAACCCGGGCCCGGGAGGTACAATTGTTTGCAGGGGATTCCATACCCCAACAGACTCTGAATCCCAATAAGTTGGCAAGCACCAAGGAAGCTGAAGGCCTGGATTTCCAGAGATTTCCAGAGACCGAGCAGGAACCCAGTGTGCTGGAGCTGACCCTGAGCTGACCTACTAGGTCACGGAGGCAGCGCAGCAGATGGCGATGCCAGAAAAACAATGGCAGGATATCAGGACACATCTGCTTCATGACTTAGCCCAGAAGCCCCTTCCTCTCTCTTCTCTTATCAATAACTCTCCACTTTCTAAGTATGTTCCTCCAAGATAAGGTGCATTTCTTCCCCCCACCAGTGGAATGCATTATGCGATCAAGAGCATCCTTTCTTTGTCCTATTGTGTGTACTTGTTTACTCTTATCAATAAAGGCTTTGGTCCCAGGCAGCTCTCAGAGAGACACTCAGACACACGCACACACACTCACTCACTCAGCTCATGAAGGCACACAGAGACACCGAGAGACACGTGCACACACGCAGACACTCACTCACAGAGATACGCAGCCTGGGACCAGATATGGTTGTACCCCAAAACTCTGTGTATGCGTAATTAATAATGCTACAATTGTTCCAGTCCAGTTCTCCAGGAAGGTAGGTCTGGAGAACAAGATGTGTCAGTACCTGGGAGGGCTGTTGTTAAAATTAATCTACCCATTATGAGCTTGGAGAAATTCTAGGAATTTGGGGATTAAATCTTAATTTCTTGGTGTGTGGGGGGCGGCCGCCGCCCGGGCCGGGGGCAGTCCCATGCAGAACAGGAACCAGGCCTCCTAAGTGGTTGCACTACAACTTTGACATCAACTCCCGATTGATATCTTCCTGGGCCCTTCACTGGTAACATCTAAAAAACTTTTAAGAACCTGGTTATTTAGGCAGGACTTCCAGAATATTGGACGAACAGACCACAGGGAAATGTGCCTGTGAAGATTCTGCATGCAAATGTGCCGTACATCCAACGGCCAATGAATATTTAGTATGAAACTTATATTCCATTGTATATTATATTGTATACCTCATTCTACTGCTCTGTGTCCAAAGAAGTGAACTTATCCATGAAAGCTAACATTAAAATATGGTATTTAATCTTATTTTAAGTGCCAAAGGTTTTTTTGTCTATTTGCTTCTTTGATTTTTCCCTGGAATTCTTGCACAGTCTAACATAGCTACCTCTTCTAAAACTTCTATAATAGATATTCAGTTTTCTTGATGGTCAGGCAGAGTCCAAAGTGACTGAGGCAGTTATTCCATGTATTTGTTGTCTTGTTGTTGTTCCATTGTTGCTTGTATCGTTGTTTTATCTTTCTTTTTCGTTTTGTAGTTTATTACTACTATTATTATGTTTTTGGTTGTCTGATAAGCCATTGTTGTTAATCGCCCAGAGTTCCCGTTTGAGGAAAATCGGATAGCGGTATACAAATATAAAAATAAATAAATAATAAATAAATGTTTATAAATGAAATAAACAAGCACATCAAAGAGAGACACAGAGATCTATAAACCTGCATGCCGATACAGGATTTTGCTAGTAGTAGTGACTCTTAAGTGGAGCTTTCCACAAACCTCCAATAGGGCACATCTGGACTTGGAGATAAATATCTACTTTAGTTTGTTTACCATGGTTGCCCGCTCAGCAGTAATTCACCTTAGAACCTCTGGGGTTAAACATTCATTTTCCACTCGCTCTTTAGCAGGCACCTCTGTGGCTGCTGGAGCCCTGGATTAACTTAAAGAAGTTGATGGACCGAAGCCACCCAGAAGAGAGGGTGGAGGGAGAGGCGGGAGGGAGGTAAACAAAGCCGATGCTCAGCCAAGGTTTCGCTTGCCAGCTAAGTGTGTCGTTGACAAATTGGGTAGTTTCACAGGAGACGGTGCGGCAGACATGACAATTCTCCCCGGAATGGGGGAAATTTGGCATTCATTGACGATTTCGAGCAGAGCGTCTCAGTAAGAAGCAGTGGCTGGGTGGCCCACGCTGCAGGCAATGTGTGCGTGAACATTTTGAACATTGCAGGGGAATTTAAGTTAGTGCAATGCTCCTTTGTGGGTCTTGATAGGTTGTCTCATTGTCTGAGAACTCTATGCTCTGTCTATACCAGGGGTGTCCAAACTTTTTTGCAAGGAGGGACAGATTTGATGAGGTGAAAATGTGTCAGTGCCGGCCATTCAGCCTGAAGGGGGGAAGAAAGGGTGCAGGCCCACATGTAACTGCAACAGCCACTACAGATGGGCATGAAACGAGCAATTTTTCGTTTTCGTTTTTGTTTTTTCATTTTGTCACGTAATGAAACGAAAAACGAATTTTGTCTCCAAAATGAAACGAAATGAAACGAAACACCAGAAATTTTGTCGTGCATTTCGTTGTCGTTACGGCAGATACATTGAACTGTAATGAATGCTAACGAAACAGAAATTTTTCATTTTCGTTTTCGTTTTTTCGTTTCGTTACCTAATGAAACGAAAATGATTTTTTTGCAAAAAAATCACGGAAAACGAAAACGAACCGAAATGGACCCCGTAAACGACAAATGACAAACGAAACACCATTTTTTTTGAGTCGTGCCCATCTCTAACAGCCACAAATGCTCCGGTTTTGAGGCACTTAAGGGACCAGAGGCTGTTGCATGGCCTGGGAATTGCCCTGTGTGCACCCAAGATGTACCGCTGCTCGCATATGCTGCCCTCCCTTGCAAAGAGGTGGAGAGGACACTGCAGCAATGGAGCCAGGGGTGGGAAGGCAGGGCAGGTGGCTGGGGGACAGACGGAGGCTGGGAGGACAGGCAAATCATAAAACCGCAAGCTGATGTCTCTAGACTGCATGGAGAGGGGCCATCCAGCAGGGAAGAGTGACAGGCTGAGCCGGTGGGGAGAAGAGGCTGAGGGCCACTCAAAATTTTAAAACGGGCAGTATTTGGCCCCCGGGCCAGACTTTGGACATGCCTGGTCTATACAGATCCAGATGTGGTTATTTATCCAGATGCGGAGACACCCTGCTTATCCTGACTGCCCTTCATAAACTGCTGGATAGCTCAATGGTTTCGGTCTCTGGCTGTGGAGACAGCAGCTGGGAGGGAGTTCGATTCCCCGTGGGTCCTCCTTGAGAGGAGCTGGACGTGATGAGCCCTCGGATTTCCTCCAGCTCTGCACCTCTAAGATTATTTCACTTTCCCTTTTGAGGGAGGAGAAGTAGAAAGGTTGATAGGGGGGCCCACACCTCCTCCACCTTGACGGAGACCTGCCCTCCTCATTAAGACCAGCCTCTTCTGTTTTTTTGAAGGTGTCTTGGATTTGGAAGAAGATGCTGTTCAAGCTGCCTTTAAAGGTTAAGAACACTAAGGAAGGGAGAGATTAGAGCAGTGGTTCTCAACCGGTGGGTCCCCAGATGTTCCTGGACTGCAACTCCCAGAAATCCTGGCCAGTGCAGTGAGTGGTGGAGGTTTCTGGGAGCTGCTGTCCAGGAACATCTGGGGACCCACCGGTCAAGGACCACTTGGATTAGAGCCTTGAGGTTCCCCATCATCCACTCAGGGAACACCTGGGTAGCAGATTCGGGAGACTACATGTACGTTACCTGCCCTGGAGAACAGGGGAAGTCCCTATCGACTGGAGGAGGGCTAATGTTGTCCCCATCTTCAAAAAGGGAAAGAAAGAGGACCCAAATAATTACCACCCAGTCAGCTTGACTTCAATTCCTGGAAAGATCCTAGAGAAGATTATTAAACAGGCAGTCTGCAAATATTTAACAAACAATGCTGTCATTACAAGAAGTCAACACGGGTTTCTTAAAAACAAGTCATGCCAGACTAATTTGATCTCTTTCTTTGATAGAATTACAGGCCTAGTGGATGAGGGGAATGCTGTGGATATTGTTTATCTGGACTTTAGTAAGGCCTTTGATAAGGTTCCCCATGGTATTCTTGCTAAGAAGTTAGTAGAAAGTGGTATAGATAGTGCTACTGTTAGGTGGATTTGTAATTGGTTGACTGATCGCACCCAAAGGGTGATCATAAATGGCCTCTCTTCAGCTTGGAGAGACGTGACCAGTGGGGTGCCCCAGGGTTCTGTTCTGGGTCCAGTGCTGTTCAATATCTTTATTAACGACTTGGAGGAGGGAATAGAGAGTATGCTGATTAAATTTGCAGATGATACCAAATTGGGAGGGGCTGCAAATTCCCTAGAGGATAGGATGAAAATCCAAAAAGACCTTGACAGACTAGAGTGCTGGGCCAAAGCTAACGAAATGGATTTCAACAGAGGGAAATGTAGGGTACTACATTTAGGTAAAAAAAAAATAAATTGCACAAATATAAGATGGGGGATACTTGGCTGGAGGACAGTACCTGTGAAAGGGATCTGGGAGTCTTGGTGGACCACAAATTGAACATGAGTCAGCAGTGTGATGTGGCAGCCAGGAAAGCCAATTCGATTCTTGGTTGTATCAGCAGAACCATAGTGTCTAGATCAAGGGAAGTGATAGTACCACTCTATTCTGCTCTTGTCAGACCCCACCTGGAGTACTGTGTCCAGTTCTGTGCGCCTCAATTTAAAAAGGATGTTGACAACCTCGAGCGGGTGCAGAGGAGGGCTACCAGGATGGTTGAGGGTCTGGAGGAAATGTCTTATGAGGAACGGCTTAGGGAACTGGGAATGTTTAGCCTTTCAAAAAGAAGGCTGAGGGGGGATATCATAGCTATGTTTAAATATTTGAAAGGATGTCATATTGAAGAGGGAACAGGTTTGTTTTCCATGGCTTCAGAGACTAGGACTCGGGGCAATGGTTTCAAACTACAGGAAAAGAGATTCCATTTGAATATTAGGAAGAACTTCATGACAGTTAGAGCTGTTCGGCAGTGGAAGATGCTGCCACAAAGGAGGGTGGTGGAGTCTCCTCCTTTGGAGGTTTTTAAGCAGAGGCTGGATGGCCATCTGTTGGAAATATTGTGATGGGGTTCCTGCATGGCAGGGGGTTGGACTAGATGGCCCTTGAGGTCTCTTCCAACTCTATGATTCTATGATTCTATGATTCTATGATTCTCTGCATAGAACTGCTGCATAGCTCAAGGGTTGGGAGTTCGATTCCCCCCCCCCCGGTCTCTCTGACAGGGTTTGGACTTAGTGACCCATAGAGTCCTTTTCAGCTCGTTAGTTCTAAGATAACGAATGAGGCATATTGTAGGACTCTCATCTCGGCTAGGGATTGGTTCCAAGCCTACCTGCATATACTGAAACCCGTGCATAATAACGAATGCCCGAGACCATGCTATGCCTTCTTTGCTAACAGGTATTCATAGCACAGAATTTGGCTCCCTTGAGTGGCTGGTTCTGGTAATATTTGTCAAAATATTTTTTTTCTTGAAAGACAGAAACATTTCGCAGCTCCTCCAAACAGCTTCATCAGTCTGTTCATCGCTGTGCTCTTTAGTCTGGAAAAAAGGCACCCGAGGGGGGATATGATTGAGAGGTACAAAATAATGCAGGGCATGAGTCAAGTGGAGAGAGGGAAGCTCTTCTCCCTCTCACAAAATACCAGAACTAGGGGGCATCCACTCAAATTGAGGTCTGGAAGAGTAAGAGAAAAAAGAAAATATTTTTTCACCCAGCGCATTGTTAGTCTATGGAACTCCTTGCCACAGGATGTGGTGATGGCACCTGGCCTGGATGCATTCAAAAGGGGATTGGACAGATTCCTGGATGAAAAGTCCATCACAGGTTACAAACCATGATGGAGATGTGTAATCTCCAGGCTTAAAACCAGGGTACTTCAAGGGCCAGATGCAGGGGAGTGGTATCAGGAGACAGATATCTAGTCTCGTGCACTCCCAGTGGGATTTGGTGGGGCTACTGTGAGATACAGGAAACTGGACTAGATGGGCCTTTGGCCTGATCCAGCAGGGCTCTTCTTATGTTCTTATGTTCTTAAGGAGTTCAGGGAACTAGGAGTTCTCTCTATGCTCTGGGTATTCTCTGAATGAAAGCCTTTCAGGACTGATTTTCAGAATCAGTGGATATTGATCCCATGGATAAGAGGGTCCGACTGTACTTTGTTCCCTTTCCCCCCTTCTTGCCCTATATAAGCCTACAGCTTCCAAGGAAGGGTTGCAGTGGAAGGGGGATAATGAGGCAGAGCTTCTCGGTGACACTTTGAGGAGATGGGATACAAATTCCAAGATGGCCATTTGATGCTACTTGGGGGAGGGGATTGCCACCCATCCACTTAACCCACAAGGTGTCTGCATACTGCTCAAGAATGCTTGCTTGGCATGCATTTTTACAACCACAGTTCCTAGGAATTTTTGGAAATGTCTGAGGAAGATGGGGTCAGGGCCGGCGTGTCCATTAAGGCGAACTAGGCGGTTGCCTAGGGCGCCAAAATGGAGAGAGGGTGCTGGCCAGTCTGCTGCCCCCGCCCCCCCACCGCTGGCCACCGCCGTCCGCCCCCCCGCCCCCCCATGCCCATCATCGCCCACTCCCGTTCCTGTCGCCGTCCAACCTCCATGCCCATCGCCGTCCCCAATCATCCTCCGCCCCTGCCGCCCCGCCTCGCCTAGGGTGCAAAAAAACCTAGCGCCGGCCCTGGATGGGGTCTGTTAACGTCAAAAACCTCGCAATCTCCTTGATGTTTCCAGTGATCCAGTGAAATCATTCCTTGCTTGCGCTTTTGCATTGTTGTATTTGGAGACCATGCAGCCTGTTTTGGAGAATTTTGCTCAACTTTAGAAGCATAGAATCATGGATGCGGAAGGGGGTTTGTAAGGCCATTGAGTCCGACCCCCTGCTCCAGGAAGGGAGCCAAGTCAAAGCAGATCTGACAGGGGGCGGCCCAATTTTCACTTGAACTTAAATTCTGTTCAAACTACAAAAAAACTTTTCTAGTTTAGAATCGGTGCCGAGGATTAGAAATGGGCACAAAATGCCAAAATGGGGTTTTGTTTCATTTTTTCATTTTTTGTTTCATTTTATTCTTTGTTTTGCTTTGGTTTATTTTTTATTTTTTATTTTTTCCCTAGCACCAACCAGCTGGCCTGCGGGCTGGTCAGTGCTTTTTAATTTTTTAACAATTTTTATTTCCCCCCAGTACTGACCAGCTGGCCTGTGGGCTGGTCGACACTTTTAAATTTTTTAATTATTACGCCTGCTCCCCCAGTGGCGACCAGCTGGCCTGCGGGCTGGGTGGCGCTTTTGTTTTATACAAGCGTGGCTGTGCTATTGCTAATCAACGCTGCCGCTTTGGAAGCCTCCTCCGTGGGGGCTTGTCGATGGCTTGGGGGAATGAAAAACTAAATGAAAAAAAAATGAAAATTTTTGTTTCATTTTGTTTCGCTTTCCTTTGAGGGGGCGGTTTCGTTATTCATTTCGTTACATAACAAACTGAATAACGAATAATGAAATGAATAAAAACTTCATTTCGTGCTCATCTCTGGTGCAGATAATCTCACACTTGCAATTTTATGCAAGTTTGGTCCCTCCCGCTTGATGATGGGTGAATGGCCACATGGTGAGGATAACTTTTTTTTTTTTTGCAGTTTAGGGATACTTCTTTTTTTCTTTTGCATGTTGAAGGTAGCTTCAACAGTCTTGCTTTTGTATATGCATGTGCAAGACTGTGTTGCATCTGTCCTAAGTGTGGAGTGTTGCGGGGGGGGGGGAGTAGAACTCGTTAGGCCTGCCAGGCTCCATGCATATAAATGCATGGGCATGAATGTTAAGCAAGGCTGCATCCTTTTGCATACTGACTAAGCAAATAAGTCAACTCTTGGGGACCTGCTTGTGAGACAATTAATCTGCCAGCTGCCACAGGGCTCCCAGCCTGCCATTGCTGAAGCGACTGCTTATGCATGGCCAAAAACCCTTCCAAAAATGAAGGGTACGAACAACCACCTCCCAAAAAAGTTCAAAAGATGAGAGACATCGGCCTATAATTTGCATGTGAATATTTAGAAAGAACTGCCATGTATTGACTTGGCATACCATACAGGGGTTCACCATGACAATCCCCACGACCAGCGTTCCCCACATAACAAGAGTATACAACACATTGATGGCTGGGTTGCTTTGTGTTAAAAGTACAGAACAGGGCTTTTGAAAACTTAACGGCTCTTATTTGCTAATTTGGGAACAACCCTACCACCCAGAGTTCCCTTTGGGGAAATCTGGCATCGGTATACAAATGCAAAAACAAAAAAACAGACAAGCAAGCAAACAAACAAACAATGTACACTACAACAATGGACTGTTCCAGAGAAATTCCATTTCACCTCTAGCTACAGTATTGTGAAGGTTACAGCTGAGCTCCAAAGCAACTGGGCTGGTGGATAAGGCCATGGGTCCTGAATGAGTAGAAGAACCACCACACCACTAAGCATAAAGCTCTGCCTGTGTAATTCTGCTTGATCTCTATTGTACAAGCAGAGATTTTAGTGTGAGCTTCTGACGCAACCAGATGCCGCTTTACAAAATTTCTTGATGACCTTTTAGGTCATTTCCGACTTCACTATTCTATGATTCTATGATTCTATGACTCTCTCCCATGGGCCGCTGCAGAAGCAGACTACTGAAACTGGATTCTACCCAGGGTTGTCACAAAGTCCCAGTGTCTCTTTAGATAAGTTTCAGTCTCTTGGACTTAAAATAAAAACATATTTTCACACAACATGGCCAAATTGCAATCCCCATAGTTCAGTGGTTAAATGGCAGTATTGCAGTCAGCACTCTGCTCGTGACCTGGATTGTGGGGTGTTATATAAGTCAGATCAAATCAAATCAAATCAAATCAATCAATCAACTGGTTACACAATGCAACAAGGTGAATGCTTATCAGTAACAGTTTGCTAAATAGTAACTAATTAGAGATGGGGACTAATTTGAAACATGAATTGTGATATACAAAGAAAATCGCTAATTCGTTTAATATTTGTCCCTTCATATTCAACAGGCCCCAGAGACACCGACAAATACAAAAGTCCTCCCCCTTTTATGCGTCCTCTTTTTATTTTTTAAGGCAGCCCATGGGGGCTTCACTTAGCGTGGGGCGGGCATGAACTACCAAACAGATTTGCTGGTCTTCTGGTGGAGGATTCGTGGTTTGTGGTTCGTCAACCTTGATGAGCCATGACGAACCACCATTGGGGGAGATTAGTCCCCACCTCAGTTATTCATCACCACATAATCGTAACTGCCATGACTGTCTGAATCTCTGATTTTGCAGTCTGCAGGCTCACCATCCCAAACGGCATACCTCCCTGAAATTCGGATCACGCTTCAGGCACCTGATGAGGTCAACTGTAGCCCATGAAAACTCTGGCAATATTAGTCTTTGACATGCCGTGGATCTTTTTGAGGGTTTCGTTGCCAGAGGCTAAAACAGCCTTCCTTTTGCGAGAGAGAGAGAGAGAGAGAGAGAGAGAGAGAGAGAGAGAGAGAGAG
>JAHTLZ010000330.1:1028985-1043276 GCA_023846285.1 Phrynocephalus versicolor
GAGAGAGAGAGAGAGAGAGAGAGAGAGAGAGAGAGAGAGAGAGAGAGCACCTAAAAGCACTAACAATTTTACTGTAGCATAAATCTGTGTTCGAGGTTGCTTGTTAGGAGACAGAGGTAATCTAGGTGGAACATGAGGTTTTCGCAACATTGGCTGAAAAATTCAACAAGTACCTGTGACTTGTGGGCTTTGTAACAGTAATAACTTCAGGCCACTCAAGATTATCGTAATCCCCCGTTCCCCCTGCCTTCCGGTTCGTGCCATTATTATGTCATTTCCAGCCTGTGTGAAGGTTCTGTGAAGTCTATAAGCGGTTCCGCGGATGGAGGAGAATGTGAGACTTTATGGTTGCCAAAATCAAATAAAGTTTTATTTGGAACATTCAACTGCTTTCTGTTTTCTTCTAACTTTGCCCAACCATCAGTATACGGTAGTAACAGAGGGGGTTCCAAACTTGGATTGGAAAGGGGTCCAACACTTACACATTCTTCTCTGAATGGGTTATGAACACTTATTTGGGGGGGGAGCTGCACGAGAGAACTGCCCCAGTCCCATATAGGGGAGTCCAAATCCTTGAAGGTTGGGTTCCAACTCCGAACTCCATCCCCATCCGGGAATCCATCGGGGAGGATTTGGATCCAAGCCTCTCCTATTGAGATCTGATCTCGTTGAAGAACGGCTGGCCCTAATCAACGGAGGTCCCGGTGGCGTAGGTAACGGCAACCCCACATAATTAGTGGGTGACGGAAGAGGCGAGCTGACACCTGCCTCCTTCTCTATTCCGTCTTCCATCTGAGTCCCCCTCTCCGTTAGGAGCGTTATTATCCTAACCGTTTGCGTCGCGCGCGCGCTCCTTTCTCCCCCCTCTCTCGTGCATCTCCCTCCCTGTCACTCAACTTAGTCTGTGTCTCCACATCCTTGTATAACTTCTGACGCCCACTCATCACAACCTGTATCCCAATGTCTGTTTTAACTCTATCCTTATCTAAATTAACCTGCACCCCTATGTGCCAGGTTTTCCCCACTACATGCTTCCTTGCATTTATCTCCACCTGCACTCCAGCGTTATATCAGCTTTCTGGACACTATGTCAACCTGTAACCCTCTCCCTATTCCAACACCTAGATGTTCTGTCTGTGACGATATACTTTTCCCCATCACCTTCCATTCTGACACTTGAATTTCTTTATCATGCTTCTCCCTCCTTCCATGCCTCACATGAGCCCTCCAGTTCAATGCTTCCTGGGCTACTGCAAAGAAGCTTCCAATGGTGGGACCCTCAATTTCTTGTTCCACATCTGTATTCATCTCTCTCTGTCCCTTGTTCATCTTCCTTACAGGGTTTGTTCTTTTCTCCAACTCTGTCATCACTTTCCCTGTATCTTCTTCTCCTCTCTTCTCTTCACTTTCTTTTCTAACAGCGGACGCACCCACACCCTCATTCTTACAGCCTGTCACCATTGATGGTGTGCAATGCATTATCTGTTGCACTCAGTTGTTGTGCATCTGCCTGTGGCAAATCTGTTTTGAGATTCCCACCAAACTTTAAAGGAGTTCTGTAAGAGCCTTGTGGTGCAGTGGTTAAACTGCGGTACTGCAGTGGTAACTCTGCTCATGATCTGGGGTTCAATTCCAGGTAGCTGTCTCAAGGTTCACTCAGCGTTCCATCCTTCCAAGGTCAGTAGAATGAGCACCCAGCTTGCTTTTGGGGGAGGGGCAATGTGTAGCCTGCATACGTACTTGTACACTGCCCAGAGAGTGCTTTAAGCATTATGTGGTATATAAGCTGCATACTTTGCTTTTTTTGCTCCAAGTTCTAGGTATGTTAAGAGCATAAGAACATAAGAAGAGCCATGCTGCATCAGGCCAAAGGCCCATCTAGTCCAGCTTCCTGTATCTCCCAGTGGCCCCACCAAATGCCTCTGGGAGCACATGACACTAGATCTTGGTCTCCTGCTACCTCTCCTCTGCATCTGGCCCTTGGACTACCCCAGTTTTAAGCCTGGAGATGACACATCTCCATCATGGTTTGTAACCTGTAATGGACTTTTCCTCCAGGAATCTGTCCAATCCCCTTTTGAAGGCATCCGGGGCAGATGCCATCACCACCTCCTGTGGCAGGGAGTTCCACAGAATAACAACATGCTGGGTGAAAAAATATTTTCTTTTGTCTCTCCCAGCCCTCAATTTCAGTGCATGTCCCCTAGTTCTGGTATTTTGTGAGAGGGAAAAGAACATCCCTCTATCCACTTTACTCACGCCCTGCATTATTTTGTACGTCTCAATCATATCCCCCCTCAGCTGCCTTTTTTTCCAGACTAAAGAGCCCCAAATGTTTTAGCCTTCCCTCATAAGGGAGGTGCCCCAGCCCAGTAATCATTTCAGTCGCTCTCTTTTGCACCTTTTCCAGTTCCACTATGTCTTTCTTGAGATGTGGTGACCAGAATTGTACACAAGACTCCAGGTGTGTGCCATTGAGTTGATTCTGATTTATGGTGACCCTAGTCAAGTTTCCAAGGCATGTGAGATACAGAAGGGGTGTTTTTACCATTAATGCCCACTCCTAGTGAGTTTTCATGACTGGATTTGAACCCAAGTCTCCTTGAGTCCTAGTCTGATACTCTGTCGATCACACTATGCTGGCTCTGGATCTCGGATGAAGCTGCTCGGTAGATAGGAGAAAGCATAATAAACAGCTTCTGCAAAGCTTGGATTGAAACTCTGATAAACTGCCTTGGCCTTGGAGTCTCCACCCTGCCCTGACTTAAGAGCAGCTCGACTTAAGAGCAATTCGACTTAAGAACGGAAAACTGTTGCCGTTTTAACTGCTTCCTTATAAATTTTAGATATGGTCTGCTTGACTTACATTTTTTAAAATCTTTTTTTAATTTTCAAACTTATTTTTTCAATTTTGTAGATAGGCACCCCGACTTAAGAGTAGTTCGACTTAAGAGCATGCATTTGGAATTGATTAAATTCGTAAGTTGAGGTACCACTGTAACAGGAAACCAGCAAACATTGATGTGTTTTTCCAAGGGGGAAAAATATCTTCCTTTTTTAAAAGAATGATTGGACCAAAGATATGTGTCATGGCTCATCAGATGATGAGGAACACCTTGTACTGCAGGGCAAAGGATGTGTGGAAGGGGAATTCCATGCTTCAATAGTCAATGTTGTTCCCGAATCTTCCGGAAGTAGCACCGTTCCCCAGGGAAGCATCAGCAGGTGAAGAAAGTGCACTAGATAGGAGGATCATTAGTTCCAGGGAGAGGCACAGACTGAACAGATGTGAGTAGAGATGGGCACGAAACAAACAATTTTCCATTTCCATTTCCGTTTTTTCATTTCGTTACATAACGAAACGACAAACGAATTTTGCCTCTAAAATGAAACGAACGAACAGAAACACCGGAAATTTTGTCATGCGTTTTGTTTCCGTTACTGCAATATGAGTGAATTGCTGAAAATCCTAAAAAAATCACAAAAAATGAAATAAATGGTAACAAAATGGTAATGAAACGAATGAAAACGAAAACGAATTTTTTGCAAAAATTCGCGAAAAACGTAAATGAACCGAAACGGACCCTCCAAACGACAAACGACAAATGAAATGCCATTTTTTTTTATTCGTGCCCATCTCTAGATGTGAGTAAAAGGACAGCCTGCATCTCAAGGCTGGGAGAGGCAAACGGGCGCTGTAAGTTCTTTGCATAGGCAGTGCCTTTGGAAGAGATAATGCCTCACCTGCTGTTCCACATTACCTGCCCAGATCCCCAGGGCCTTCTGTGAACAGGCTGCAGATGACCTTACCACCACCACCACCACCACCTCCTCCTCCTCCTCCTCCTTACTGTAACAAGGACAGATCCATTCAGCCTGTACTGTAGGCTTGACCTATGAGCTGGACCAACCGTCCTGCTTTGTCAATAAGGGATGGCTTGGAGCCATACTGCTAGATGCATGCACATCACAGCTCTGGTAGATGGGGAATTTATTTATTTATTTATTTATTTATTTATACTTGGAAAAATGTTTGCTTGTTTATTTGTTTTTTATACCTCAACTCAACCAAAGGATATATCCAAATAAATGTATGCTGTCATGTATTCTATAGTGGGTCTTTTTTTTTTTAAATCACACACCGTTCTTTATATCCTTTAAAACATTTCTTACCCCCTCTTCTCAAGTAGTGGGGGCGGGAGGGGGGGTCTCACAAGATGGAATAGTCCAGGCATCGCCCGAGGCCTTGGAGAGCCTGTTTTCCTCTTGATTTGTCTTTGGAGTGACGGAATAATCTCGGTCGGTCTCGCTCCAACAGGCTACCGTGCTTGATGTGGTGTATGATTCAGCACGGCAGAAAAATAACTTCTAGGGACGAGAAGCTGGACAAGAGACAGAGCTTGTGGACCCAAATCCCAATTTAACAAGGCGGCCAAGTTTAATTACATAATGCGGGAGCAGCCATGGCCCAGTAATGAATGACCCATGGACATTTTATTTATTTATTTATTTTATTTTTACAACTTATATGCAACCCACTACCCAAAGGTCTCTGGGCGTCTTACAATAAAAAAAAAATTAAAAGTTAAAACATGGAATATTAATAAATAATTAAAAACAATAATAAAAATCTTACATTAAAATCATTACACTAAAATTGCCATCAGAAGACCCACAATCTATATCGTGTTGATTAAAAAACTTCTGGAACAGGAAGGGTTTTACCTGGCACCGAAATGTCATCAATGTTGGCACCAGGCGGATCTCACTTGGGAGGGCATTCTATAGCAAGGGGGCAGCTGCCGAGAAGGCCCTGTGTCTACAAGCCATCCCTCTCACCTCCTTGAGGGATGGCTCTTTCAAAAGGGCCCCCTGACTCGATCTTCATTGCCGGGTAGGTTCGTATGGAAGGAGGTGGTCCTTCAGGTATCTAGGTCCTAAAGATGGGGCCATGAAGAGTCAGTCATCAGTGTACGACATAAAAACAACGTACCAAGTCCTGATGTCACAAATAATTGTCGCTTTCTCTTCCACCCGTGCTTCTGCCTTCCACCTGGGGATGCTGTGGCCTGCAGAGAGTCTCTCGCATTCTGGCTGGTGCCTGAAGAGCTGGGAACCCTTGGCAGTAATATTTGACAGGCAGCCTCAGGGCCCCATTCCTCCCTTCTTGACCAAAAGGAGAGCCTTTTAGATAGAGTATCCCGCCCAAGTGTGGATGGAGCCAATGAAGGTGTCTACCCAGTGTGTGGCAGCGGTGAAGAAGGCCAATTCCATGCTAGGGATTATCAAAAAGGAGATTGGAAATGAAACACCCAACATTATAATGCCATTGTACAAAACAATAGTAAGGCCGCACCTGGAGTATTGTGTACAATTCTGGTCACCGCATCTCAAGAAAGACATAGTAGAACTGGAAAAGGGGCAAAGGAGAGCGACTAAAATGATTACTGGGCTGGGGCAACTCCCTTATGAGGAAAGACTAAAACATTTGGGGCTCTTTAGTCTGGAAAAAAGGCGCCTGAGGTGGGGAAATATGATTGAGACGTACAAAATAATGCAGGGTATGAGTAAAGTGGATAGAGGGACGCTCTTCTCCCTCTCACAAAATACCAGAACTAGGGGACATCTACTCAAACTGAGGGCTGGGGGAGTGAGAATAGACAAAATAAAATTTTTCTTTTACTCAGCGTGTTGTTAGTCTGTGGAACTCCCTGCCACAGGAGGTGGTGATGGCATCGGGCCTGGATGCCTTCAAAAAGGAATTGGACAGATTCCTGGAGAAAAAGTCCATCACAGGTTACAAACCATGATGGAAATGTGTAATCTCCGGGCCTAGAACCGGGGTACTTCAAGGACCAGATGCAGGAGAGTGGTATCAGGAGTCAGAGATCTAGTGTCATGTGCTCCCAGAGGCATCTGGTGGGGCCACTGTGAGATACAGGAAGCTGGACTAGATGGGCCTTTGGCCTGATCCAGCATGGCTGTTATGTTCTTATGAGCCCTTCTAGATGAATTGTGCCCCATCTCAAGAGGGACTCCAGTCCCATCATCCTTCACCCAGCAGTTCCTGAGACTGGAGCTGGAACCAGAAGCATCCTGGGCTGCCTTCTCTCCCCCACTCGGTATATTTTCTTTAACCAAGTTGTGTGCAGCAGGCGATGGGGAGGGGGAAGGTTCTCTTTGCTTTTCAATCAGCTCCAATTATACTATGACGAAGTAAATTAATCCAGTGCCCAGCAGGCAAAAAACAATCTTATAGAGAAGTCCCACTGCGTTCGGTGCAGCTTTCTTCCAAGTAGGTGTGTGAAGAATTGCAAAGCTAAGCAATGGGTAATTCCAGCGGGGGTGGGGTGGTGGTGCAAAACCGATCTTTATTGTGGAGAATAAAGCTCAAGCAGTCTCTTGGAAAGAGAAAGAGCAGCAGTTTTCCACTGCATCTCTCAGAATCTCTCGGGCGTCTGATCAGATTCTCCTGGTCTTGTGATCCAAAACATCTTCAAGGTGTTGGGGAAAGACGCAATAGAGCACAGCTGGTGAAAGCAATGACGACAAAGACAATGATGATGGTGTTGGGAGTGGTGCTTTTTGGACTAGACTGCGGTGGTGGGAAACCTTCGGCCCTCCAGATGTTTTGGACCACAACTCCCACAGTCCTTTGTCACGGGCAATTTAGGCTCGGAATTCTGGGAGTTGTGGTCCAAAACATCTGGAGGGCTGAAGGTTTGCCACCCCTGGACTAGAGCCAGTAGCATCTCCCGGCATCTCCCCCCAACTGTGCTAAAATGGGAGATTCTGGCAGTATAATCTAAAAACACGACCCCTAAAATCCGAGGCAAAGGGCTCCCAGATGCGGAGCTTAAAATTGTTTTCCCACCAGCTCTGGACTTTAAAAAAAATTAAGTACGACCACGCCCACCTAAGCGCGTCCCAGCGCATCTTCCAAGTACCTGGTCTCTGAAGGTGAAAAATTTCTGATGCGAATTGCAAAGCAGTGAGTGCCGGGCTGTCCTCGCCTTCTGTTTGGGTTTTTTTTGCCCCCCCCACCCCTTTAAGAGACTGCAGTGCTTCCTGGGGAAGCTCGGGAGGGCAGAGCGGAGGTGAGCCTGCATTCTTTTCCCTCTTTTTCCCTCCCTCCCCTCATGCAGACAGGAGCAAGGGAGTGCGGAGGGGTGGGAACACAGCAAGAGGAGCAAACCCCCAAGATCTCTGGTCCGAATTTAAGTTGCCAGCGCATCTTAGGGGTCGTGTAAAAGCGCCCATCGCTTGAAAGTAATCTAAAAGGAAAGACAGCATCTTTCCCCCCTGCTCTGCTGACAAGAAGCTCCCGCAGCAGCTTTAAGGCAAAAAAGAAAGGGGGGAAAAAGGCCAACATTGTCTGTTTAGCATTCGGATCCCTTCTTCCTTCTTACCATATGGGAAGTGCCTTAAGAAACTCCACCAAGAGTGGAATAAGCCCCCTGCTTTCATGCCTGCAGGCTTCCTCATATCCCAGGTCCCCAAACCTGGGCCACCTAATCAGCATATTTTGCAAACTGGTTGCTTCTTATGCAAATTATGCATGTTTACTATGCAATTTCCCCTTACTTTTTTAAAAAACCAATTTAACCCACCTCTGGCAAGCACACGAAAAGATGGAGAGGCAGGGGTGGCTGACAGACAGTGGACATTAAAAACTAAGAGGCATCTTGACCACAAATAACTCCAAAAGTAGGTGTTGACCTGGCCCAAATCTTTCTGGTTTCATCGCCATCCTCCTCTCTAATTAGGTTAACGGCATTTAGCAACACGGCCAGTGCGCTCACAATAGTTTCAGCAGGAAAAATAACAAACAGGAATCCTGTTGCACACCTGTCGGCATAAGGAGGATGACATCTCCAGCAGAGGCAGATTGCTGCTGATTCAATGCTTCTTTCTGCGATTTCAGGGGTGTGCACAGCTCACTCACAATATATCCAAGTAGGAAACATTCCAAAATCACCCCAAGAGGCTGGTGCTGATGTCTTCCCTTGCCTGCATGTGGACCCCACCCAACAGGATTTTGGCTACCGATTTGCAACACTAACTTCCAGTTTTCTTGTGCTCCTCCATCCTTTTTGCAAAACTGGAAAATCATAGAATACAGAAATGCCTTGGTTCACGAACATAATCTGTTCCAGCTTGTAAACCAAAACACTCTTATATCAAAGCAAATTTCCCCATAAGAAATAATGGAAACTCAGGTGATTTGTTCTGCCCCCCCCCCCCCATGGATCACATGTTGTACGCACAAAATGCTGAAACTCACAAAAGAAGTTGGCTAGAATTCCACGTCCACACCATGGTTTAGGGACCTGGTTGCGGAATCTGCTCTGCTTGGGACTAACAACTGGATTTGACTCTTGTGTTTTTAATGGGACAATAATAAAATGCAAATTGTAGCCCTATACACACTTGACTAGCTGCCCCATGACTAGAAATGATTTGAAAACTAAGCAAGAACGTTGAAAACAAATAAAAAAAACACCCTAATCTGCACTCCCTTTTGAATACATTCCCGGCTGGTACAAGGGACACCCCCCTTCCTCTCTCCTCCCTCTAATTTGGAGGCTGCCTGAGATGGAACGTTTCAGACAATCAATTTCTACGTTGCCATTTTTTCATGGACTCTAAAGTAAAAACTCCAGTTCACTCCCCACCACCACCTCTGCTTCCACTCACAACCTCACCCTCTCTGATCTGATCTGGTTTCTGTCTTTTGAGGAATTCACCTCCGAGCCATAATACCACACTTAAACATATAAACAGATCCTGGCCTCAGAGCCATAAAAATTATCCTTTACAGCTCTATAGAGCCTGGCCCAATCTCCCCCTCCCCTATCCACCCCCCCCCCAAATCTATATACTACAGCTAATGAATATCTGGTATGAAATGTATATCCCATCCCATATTCTATTGCACACCACATTCTGCTGCTATATGTCTGAAGAAGTGGACATGTAGTCCATGAAACGTTACATTAAAATATGAAAATTAGTCTTTAAGGTGCCACATGTTTTTTTGTGTTTTGGTCTGTTCTGTTCTGTTTTGTTTTTCTTTGACTTTTGCCTGAAATTCTTAAATACTAACATGGCTACCCTCTCTGAAACTAATATATCTACGCATTCTCCATTGCTCAAGACTACAGTCGCTCCCCCCCCCATTTCGTGGTTCAGGTACTGCGGTCCCACTATATTGCGGCATCGCAGTACCTGTGCCTCGGGCTGCACGGGGGGACGGCAGGGGAGCGATTGCATCGCCCCCCGCTGCCCCCTGCATTCCTCCGAGAAGCTTCAGGGCCATGCAGGGGGGTGGAGGGGGCGATCACATTGCCCTGCGCCGCCCCCCGCACTCTGAGAAGCCAATGCATTTCAATGGAGACGGCCCCGGACGAGAAGTCTCGGGGTGACACGGCAGGCAGCGGTGGGAGGTCAGATCCCCCTGCCGGCACCAGCACACACTGCCCCAAGAGTTCTCAGACCGGCGCATGCCAGCGGCGGCAGGGGGATCTGATTGCCGTCCCCCGCCCCTGCCCCCCACCTGCTTCCACAGATTGCGGAATTTCAGGCATTGCGGGTTGGGTGGGTCCCTAACCCCCACAATAGGTGGGGGGTTACTGTATTGGGGATACTTGGATTGAACCCAGTGAGATTTTGTAGGTGAAGCAGGAAGCACCAGCATCAGGACTCAGGAACCGTCTTCTTACTCAAACCCTGTGGCAGTCGTAGCACAACAACCAGTGGTGGCAAACCTTTGGCACTCCAGAAGTTTTGCACCTTCGGCACTCCAGAAGTTTCATGAACTCCCGGAATTCTGAGCCTAGGCTGCCAAGGACAAAGGACTGTGGGAGTTGCGGTCCAAAACATCTGGAGTGCCAAAGGTTCGCCACCACCACCGGTAGGCAAAACCCTTCCTAACCCCACCCTGCCCCTCTTTTGCGATGTCACAGGGGGACCACGCCTTTATTCTGGGTTTCTGGCCTTGAAAGGGTAGGAGCTGCGATCACGCTGGCAACTCTGCAGGTAACTGCCATGTGGGCCATCTCTTCTATTCTACTGTGAATGGCCCAATTGTTTGGACGGAGGTTGGTGGCACACATTGCAAGCTGCCTCTCTCCTGATGTTGAAAGGGAGGATGCAAATCATTGAGAGACAGGCAGGCAGGCAGGCAAGATGGAGAATAATTGGCGGCTACTGCTTGCCAAGCACAATGGATCCAGGCACGGAAGGATTGGAAAAGATGGTATCAGGGAGGGTGGACAATGTTTTCCACATTTGCAGTCATGCTACGTGGGAGATTATGTATTTTATATTTATCTGCCTTTTGAGTGGGGAAGGGTGACTCTCTCTCGCTCTTTCTTTCTTTTAAACCTTGAGTCTTAATAAACTGTGGCTGGAATGCATGAGGCGTGGGAGGGTGGGGCTCTTAACTGTTGTGTTGGAAAAGAAACCAGGAAGACAGTGGTTTTAATATCTGCTTGTTGCACAGCTTGTTTTGTCATTGGGAAGCTCGCGCGAAGCTGCCCGAAGCCTCCGCCAATGGAGAGTCAAGAAGATGCACTCCCAGTTACGAGCATCACTCTCTGGTGCTGGACCCAAAGCCTTTTAGAGAAGCAAAAATGCCTTCGAGTTCATCCGGACCCCGCCTTTCTAAATTCATTTTCTTGTCAGCTGGGGCTTCTGCTTCAGTAACCACTCGGACACTCTCCATCAAGGGACTGTGAGGCATCTCCAGCTTGTCAGGTCGGATCCCTTCCGGGACTGAGGCCATTGACCTCCGTAGAACGGATGCTGCTTATAATTAGAGCCTGGATCGACGTAGGCAGGCGTTTTCTTTAAAAAAAAAAAAAAAGCAAGCTGCACAGTTTCATAATTGGGAAAGCATCTTGATGTGATCCCCACTGACCTGGGTTTGGCAGTCAGCCAAGGAAGGGCGTAGGTCAGGCAAGTCCAAACTTCGGCCCTCCTGATGTTTTGGACCACAACACCCAGAATTCCAAGCCTGTATTTCCAATGGCAAAGGACTGTGGGAGTTGTGGCCCAAAACATCTGGAGGGCCGAAGTTTGGACATGCCTACCTTAGGTACACGAAGCTGGCCCTGGATTCTGCTCATGACCAGAACAGTCCCTTGATAATCCTTTTCCCTTGGGTCCTTTGCCAAGGAGAAAGGTGGGGTAAAAAAAATATATCTAAATAAATAAATACAAATATTCAAAAGGCTCTCCTCCACAGGAGGGTCAGGATCTGTTCTCGAAACATCCCAGAGTGCAGGATACACAACAATGGACTCAGATTACAGGGAGCCAGGTTTCGGTTACATATCAGGAAAAACTTTCTAACTGTTAGAGCAGTACAATAACAGAGGGAGTTCCAGCCCTGGAGGCATTCAAGTAAAATGTGGACAACCACATGGCAGGTAACCTTTGATTTGGATTCCTGCCTTAAGCAGGGCGGGGTGTGTGTGGACCAGATGGTCTTGTAGGCCCTTCCCAACTTCATGATTCTATGTGCCTATGAAACTGGGGAAGGGGAGGCCCTTTCACTCAGTCTCCTAACTTCCCAGACTTTGAAGGCCATGTTTTGGTGGTGACCGTCCAGGAGGTGGCCACGAGGGCCTCCGGGCCTCCAAAATGAGTGAGGCCAAGCGTGGCCTGTCATCTATACATTTCCACCTTCTGCTTTCGAGACGTTGGCAGGAGTCCTGAATGCGACCACTCCTGCTTTGAAGGAGGGGGGACTGCGCTGAAACATTTTATTACAGTTCTCCTTGCTGGGTTTCTCTTTTTCTCTTGGGGCAACCAATCATTGGGATTGCTGGCTCCAAGCCCCAGGGCACGACTTGATCTCTCCAGAAACAAGGCTGGAAAACAGTCATCCTGGTATCATCAATCCCACCCGTGGGTACACGGGAATAGGGACAGAAGCGAGAGAAGACCATGTGACCGCGAAAAACATTATCACGCTGATAAGGATTTATAAACATGAGAAATGCTGACAAGGTCATAACCCATCCTCTAAGACTTGGCACCATCTCTTACAGTGCGTGGGTGCCAGTCTATGAAGAACAGCAAATATTTTGTGGTTAGCTAGAATAAGCCAAGCTAGGAAGTAGGAGACAAGACTATGGTCACGATGACCCATCCTCAAAACTGTTGGCACTATCTTATAGTGCCGAGGTGTCACTTTGCTGAGAGCAACATATGGTGGTTAGCCAGGAATAAGGAACCAACTTTGAACTAGGAAAATAGGGTCAGGTCACTCTAGGCTTTGATGGCCAAATGGCTATAGGCCAAGAACATGAGCTGATGAACAAGCACATGTAAGCACGTGTAGGCACGTGTAGAGGCGTACTAAATACGTCAGTCTTAGATCATAGAACCACACAGAAAACTATAAAAACCATGGAAAGTCATTTAGTCCTTTGCCCAGGACAGCATGGGGTCCAGGACAGCAGGGCAGATCGAACCGCCTGGCCTGTGCCATGTCTTGGAACCTTAAGGGGCTCTTGGACCCTTAAGCTATGATGTCTACTAACCTATTTTCTGTACTGTATGTGTTCTGTGTTGTCTCTCTACCTGTCTTTAATAAACCTTTTGTTATATAACTAACTCAGCGTGGCAATTTTGATGAACCACCAATGGTGCATTGGCAATTTATAAAGAACCACCACAATGCCAATGTTAAGGTACATTCTTGACTTTATCAATGCAACAAACTTCATCTTGGAACGAGGAAGGACGTGAAGTAACGGTCAAAGAGTGACAAGGGAAAACCCTACCCCAGCACCAGGTACAGAACTGTCGCACTTAGCACCTGTTCTAGGGGCGTGGTCGTGACAAATTTTAGTAGTTGCACAAGAGACATGAGGTAACATTTTCTTGCACCGCTCCTAAGTGCAACACTAACAGAGACAAAACGGACGTGAAGTAACTGCCTCTGTCTGCAAGGCAAGGCAAGGTGGCACCTGGGCAGTTGACACCATTGTGAGGGAACAGAAAGGCTGCACCTCCACACTTGGATTCTTGCTGCAGCACAAAGGGTCATTAAGATGCCTGCGTCTCCCGGTCACACCAGGAACCATCAGCGCGCTGTTGATAGGATCACAATTAAACCAGGAAGGCCAGCATCAGCTCTTCCTGTTGGGAAGCATGTAACTCACAGTATCACAAAGCGATAAATGCATCTCCACGTCCTGGCAGGGCTGACAGATTCCCTCCGCTGGCTGCCGACAGATGCAGAAATAAACAGGGCTGATAATCAGCAACAAGAGCGGGGGGTTGGTAATAACCCTCAGCAGGCTCCACCGGGGATGATGCGCTATCGTTGAAAACACCACACGTATGAATTTAGCACAATCAGATAGAGTGACGGCGGATGGCTGACTGCTCTTTCAGCCCGGCTGCAAAGCCTGGTTCCAGAAGCGTTCACCTCTGTGGAACAGGATGGTTCTTCCTAGCCCTCCCAATGTGGCTGGGAGTGATGTCGGGGGGCGGGGGGGCACTCTGTTTAGGGAACTTAGGTAAAAGGTAAAGCTTCCCCCTGCACATGCATGCTAGTCATGTCTGACTCTAGGGGTGGCAATCATATCCGTTTCCAAGCCAAACAGCCAGTGTTGTGCAAGTCCCTGGCCATGGGGCCGGCATGGCTGAACACATTTCTGCGCATAGGAAACTGTTTCCCATCCCGCTTTTAACGGCAGTATATATTTATCTACTTGCACTTACATGCTTTCGAACTGCTAGGTGGACAGGAGCTGGGATTAATAGCAGGCGCTCACTCCGCTGGGTGGCACCCAGGATTCGAACCACCAAGCTGCCGATTTTGCAGCCAACAGTTTCAGCACTCTAGCCTGCTGAGCCACCACTCCCTAAAACCAAGGAGGCTCATGGTGCAGTCACACCATTATATGGCATTAATGCTTTTAAATGCGGGGGAGGGGATACTTTTTTCTATCAAGGTCCAGCTTGGGAACATCTCCTCAGATGTTCTGCTGCCTGCCTGTTCTCTACAGAGATCCTCTTTCAAGTATCCCCAACATATGAAACTTGTAGTGGTCCCAGAAACTGGGTGCACTATGGGGTGCTATCATGCATGCATAGTTGTGAGTTTTTCGGGCTGTTTGGCTGTGTTCTGGCAGTTTTTCTTCCTGACATTTCACCAGACTTTGGCTGGCATCTTTAGAGGGCAAGGAGCTCAGGGAACGAGGAGTTTCTCTCTGTGCTCTGAGTATACATACATACATACATACATACATACATACATACATACATACATA
>JAHTLZ010000330.1:1043286-1064683 GCA_023846285.1 Phrynocephalus versicolor
AATTAAGTGCGACCACGACCACCTAAGCGCGTCCCAGCGCACTTTTCATGTACCTGCTCTTGGAGGGTGAAAATCCCCAGATCCAGATATAATCTGGTGAGTGCCCGGCTCTCCTCACTTCTGTTTTTTTTGTTTGTTTGTTTTGCCTCCCGCCCCTTTAAGAGAAGGAAGAGAAGGAATCAGGTCTATGACGGGGCTCCGGGCGACTTCGGAGGTGAGCCTGCATTTTTTCCTTTCTTTTTTTTCTCCCTCCCCTCATGCAGACAGGAGCAAGGAAGTGCGGAGGGGTGGGGACGCAGGAAGAGCAACGAACCCCCAAGATCTCTGGTCCGAATTTAAGTGGCCAGTGGATCTTAGGGGTCGTGTGAAAAGGCCCAGCTGTTTCAAGGTGGCCTTAGCTCCTGTGGATTGCTGTTTATTTTAGCTCCAGTGCCTTGTACCACTTCCATCTTCCATGTTGGCTAATCTGCTCTTATATCCTCACACCCGACTATTGAAGCTTTTTGGTTGCAGGCTGGTACCCTGAGCAGCAGGTAGATACATTTCCCAACTGATCTCTCCAGCTTACCCTATCAGACATCAGCCTGCCCACCAGCAATTCCCAGTTTCTGTGGGGCCGGCCATACCTAGGAGCCTTGTGGCGCAGGGGTTAAATGGCAGTACTGCAGTCAGGGCCGGCACTAGGATTTTTTGTGCCTTAGGCAAGGGGCGGTGGGTGGGGCAGTGGGCAGCGGGCAGGGGCGGTGTTTGGGTGGCGGTGTTTGGGTGGCGGGGCGGCAGCGGATGACGGGGGTGGGCAATGGGCGCGGTGGGCAGACGGCCATGGGCAGCAGGGGGACAAACGGCAGTGGCCAGCAGAGGGGCGCGGCGGCAGGGGGGCAGCAGGCTGGCCAGCACCCCCTCTCCATTTTGGTGCCCTAGGCAACTGCCTAGTTTGCCTTAATGGACGTGCCGGCCCTGACTGCAGTGAAGACTCTGCTTGTGGCCTGAATTGGATCCCAAGGAGTTCAGGTAGCCAGCTCAAAGGTGACTTGGCCCTCTGGCATCAGTAAATTGAGTAACCAGCTCATGATGGAAGGGCAAAGTATAGCCTGAATAATTCCATTGTAAGTTGCTCAGAGAGTTCTTTAAGTACTTGGAGTATACGGACAGCACACTTTGCTTATGTGCTGTTCATAGTTGAGTGCATTCAGACCTTTTCTTTTCCCCTCTACAGAATTTCATATAAAGGACTGTTCTCTTTAAAGAGGCCATTTAGCCACTGCGGAAGAGCCACTGTTAGTGTTGATAATAACAAAAGTGGGTGGATCAATGCCCTCATTCATGAAATAGCAGCTCCCTGGATTTAAAATACAGATCCAGACTGGTATTTTCTCATTAATATCTTTCTCTGAGTCCCCTTCCTGCTTTATCCTGGTCCTCCATTTTAGTTAGACAAAAGCCATCCGCTCTGTCTAACTAAGGGGTTTCTGTAACTAAGTTTTGGTTCTGTCCTCCTCCACTGACCTCAATGGGTTTCTTCAAAGAAGAAACAGTGTGTTTACCTTTTAAATCTCTGTGCGCCTCCCATCAAGTCACCCCCAATGTACGGCACACACACACACACACACACACACGGTCCTGTTTCCTTGTTCTCCCATTTTTTACTGAGCGCTATTCCAACTTGAAATCAGAACTAGAGGTTTTTCTCACCCCATTTTAGAAACGCGTGATTCGCACGCACCCCTTGCTGCAGTAACTTAAATGAATGTTCTAATAGAAGAAATAATATATTTCTTTTTGGCAGGGGGAAATTACGGTAATATCTCTCCACCCTTTCTTGCTTACGGGCCAACTGGAGTGAAAACCTCCACTCCTAGCAGCACTGGAGGTCATCTCTGGAAGAAATCTCCGATGCCCCTGAACCAAGGACTGCTTGCGGCTTTCTTAACATTTATACATCCCCTCCAATTACTGATAAGAACACCAAGCACTTGCTGGCTACCTCCTCTGGTATAATTATGTTTCTACTGTGTTTTAAGAGCCACCCCCTTCTTCCATCTCTATTCTTTTCTGAAGCTGACCTTCAACAGAAGATTCATCAGCAATGTGATTGAAAAAGAGAGCAATTCCAAGGAATAGCAGTAAGGGGAAGATTGAGTCAGCCAGCATTTAATTACCTGCCTACAATTAGTGTATGTTGCAATATAGGACTCCTGACCCTAGTCCTTACATGTCCTGGGACATGTTAGTGGTTAGGAAGGGCATTCTGTATATGCTCAGAAATGCCCCTGCTCTTCCAGCAGAGAGAAGCAGCGCTGATAAAGGCAGGGGGTGAGAGATTTTGCTCCCACAGCTGACACTTGTGGCCATGTTGGTGGTGATCATTGCACTGCTAATGTACACAAGGCTTTGCTGGACAGAAAGAGGGTGGTTTTTCACCCCAAGGAGCTTGCTATCCATTGCTGTTGTTCAGTCGTTCAGTCGTGTCCGACTCTTCATGACCCCATGGACCAGAGCTCGCCAGGCCTTCCTGTCTTCCACTGCCTCCCAGAGTTTGGTCAAATCCATATTGGTTGCATCGATGACACCATCCAACCATCTCATTCTCTGTCGTCCTCTTTTCCTTTTGCCTTCAATCTTTCCGAACACCAGGGACTTTTCCAAGGACTCCTCTCTCCTCAAGTGGTGGCCAAAGTACTGGAACCTCAGCTTCAAAATCTGTCCTTCCAGTGAATATTCGGGGTTGATTTCTTTCAGGATGGAGAGGTTGCTATCCATAGTTAGACACAAAGGAGAGCAAATAAAGGAATGGAAAACGATGACAAGGAGAAGCAGACAAAGCACTGGAGTTTACTGTATTTCACTTGCATTCAGCCCGAGTAGAGTTTGGGGACCAGGAGGATGAGCAAAATATTTCTTGATAAAATGGCTCTGGAAAACTGTTTAGAGATAAGAGGGTCATTAAGGTCATTTAAATCTTTGCAGAGCGCAGAAGCTGCATGCTGAGTTGGTTTCCAAGGAAGAGAAGCAAAGTCACGGGTAATAAACCTTGGAAAAATGACCAAAAGAAAATGCACTGTTGAGATCATAAGAACATAAGAAAGACCTTGCTGGAACAAGCCACAGACCCATCCAGTCCAGCATTCTGTCTCACACAGTGGCTCACCATTTGCTTCATGGTATTCCCAAGCAAATGTCCTCACCTGCTTACGATTCCCTGCAGATGGCATTGAGGGATATCCTGCCTCTCTCTCCAACCTGGAGGTTGTCCTTAGGCATCCATCATGATAGCCATGGATACCCTTGTCCTCCATGAACTTGTCCAGCCCTTTCTTAAGCTGTCAAGGCTGACAGCTGTCACCACTTCTTCTGGCAGGGAGTTCCACAGACCAGTGATCCTCTGGGTGAAAAAGGACTTTCTCTTATTTATTTGAGATCTAGCACCCAAAAGTTTCACGGAGTGCCCCCTAGTGTTAGTGTTGTGCAATAGGAAAAACAGTTCTTCCTTATCTACTTTGTCCACCCCGTGTATGATTTTATAAACATGAATCAGGTCACCTCTTAGGCGCCGTCGTTTAAGAGTGAAGAGGCCCAGCCGTTGCAGCCTCAGATTTTAGGAATAGTGCAGGAGGATAGGCCCCTAAACTTGGTTAACAGAAACACCTAAAGTTAGCTTCTGGGGATACTGGCTTGTTTCTCTCTAGCTAAGAAGGAAGGAGAATCAGGAAGAGAGCAAAGGAAATCTAAGGATGCTATTTGGCATGAAGATACAGCATTAAAAAGCATGAGTGTGAAATGCATGGGATATTCTACAGGTGAAGATACAGTAACCCCCCGCCAGTCGCAGGGCTTAGGGACCCACCCCACTTGCGATGCATGAAAATCCGTGATATGTGGAAGCGGGGGGGGGGCTGGGGGTGGCGCAGAGCCTGGGAGCGGCACAGAGGACCCGATCACCCCCGCCGCCGCCCCCACACAGCCCCGAGGCTTCTTCACGGAGCCTGGGGGCGGCGTGGAGTGACCCGATCGCCCCCTGCCAGCCCCCCCAGCCCTGAGGCTTCTCCACGGAGCCTGGAGGGCACAGAGTGATCCAGTTGCCCCCCTGCCTCCCCACCCTGCAGCCCCGAGGCTTCTTTGCAGAGCCTGGGGGCGGCCCGGAGCAATCTGATCGCCCCCCCCATGCGGCCCTGAGGTGCAGGTACTGCAATCCCGCAATGTAGTGGGACTGCAGTACCTGAACTGCGAAATGGCGTGTGTGTGTGTGTGACTGTATTCTGTTCTTACACTGACATGAGAGAGGGGTTTGGGGATCCCTGAGCCCAGCCTCAGTGATGGGATCCTTCCTCTCTATATGATTGTGGGGCTCCCTATTTCAGAACAGTTGTACTGCTAAAAGCAATTTAAGATGTCAGAATCCGTGGCCTTACCGCATCCCCACCAAACCATGTCTTGAGAGCTCGGGATGGAAAGTAAGCAGAGCACTGCTGTATAGCTCTATGATGGTTTAGGCTTCTGGCTGCGGAGGTCGGGGGTTCAATTCCTGTCAGAGTATTTTGCAATTTGTTCTGCCAGCGAAAGCAAATACTTGTTGAACAATTACGCAGACAGAATCAGAATCAGACCAAGTCAGAGCTTACTTAAAACAGAACAGTTGTGTTACATAGGTACACAGATAAGTTATATGAAGACAAATCAACAGCATAACAGCATTTCATCGTACATGGCATACATAATTAGCACACAAAGAGACAAAGAATGGGTGCCTTACTCACAAAGGCCCATTGAACACGGATTAACAGAGCACTTATATACAGTGACCCCCCCCCCGCCATTTCACATTTCCAGCATTGTGGTCCCACTACATCGTGGGACCGCAGTACTGGAACTGGGGGCGGCGGCGGGGGGGCTGTGGCCGGGTTGCCTCAGGCAGATTGCTCTCACCCCCCAGGCCCCTCTGGGAGGCCTGGAAGCTGCGTGGGGGGTGGCGGGGAGCGATCCGATCGCTCTCCGTGCCCCCAGTCCCCCCACTTCCGCATATCATGGATTTTCATGGATCATGGGTGGGGTGGGCCCCTAAACCCCACGATCGGCGGGGGGGGGGGTTACTGTACATGTGTCTGTCCAATCAGGTATCACATTGCATAATGGCTATTGCAGCGCCTTGCATCAGCCAAACCCATCTAAGCCCATTCTTTACACCTGCAGTCTAATAGAAAAAAAAAAACCTTTAGACTGAATCACTGTGCCTTTTCCGAGTCCATCTTAGAAATCAATTAAACACATACAAACCACTTACAGTGGTACCTCAACTTACGAATTTAATCCGTTCTGCATGCATGCTCTTGTCAAACTACTCTTAAGTCGGGGTACCTATCTAAAATTTGAAAAAAAAATAAGTTTAAAAAATGAAAAATAATATTTGTAAGTCGAGCAGACCATATCTAAAATTTGTAAGGCGGCAGTTAAAACGCCAACAGTTTTCCGCTCTTAAGTCGAACTGCTCTTAAGTTGAGCTGCTCTTAAGTCAGGGTACCACTGTATTTATACATCTGTCTAATACAGTGGTACCCTGTCTAATACAGTGGTTAGTAGTTTCACTAACTAACATCTGACAATTCCCCAATGGGGTCTCGTTGGCAAGGACTGGACTCAGGGATTCAGAGTGTCAAGCCCCGCACACAGAACACACAGCAAGCCAAGTTCAGTTCTTTGCCAAGGACTTTAGTTGCAATCCAAATAAAGAACAAAGTACAGTCCAAGTCACAGCCAGAATACCTTACAGCCAAATGCCAAGTCCAAGGGAAACAGAGAAACGTCGTAGTCAGGAAGCCGATCCAAGGTCAGGAAACAGAGAACGCCGTAGTCAGAAAGCCGGTCCAAGGTCAGGAAACAGAGTCAGGATAACACACAGGAACATGGTGACAAGGTAAGTGACGTGTTGCTCCCACAGAGGGTTCAGGGTAAACTTGCTAGCTTTATCCTAAAACAGGGAACACACCCATATCTCTGGCAAGGCTCCTGCTAGCACTCAAGGCTTTCAGATCTAATTCTACGCCTATCATTAAAGATCCTTTCCCTGGCTCTCCTGTTAGTTCTCCTTTGCAGGATCCTGCTCCTAGCCCTTATAGTAGGAGGAGATGTGCCCTCAGCTGCGTCCTCAGACTCAGCTGCCTGCTGAGTTGAACTACAAGGCTCCTCCTGCTGCTCTTCAGCATTTAACCCTTCACATTCGGGTTCCATGACAGGCAGGGTCCTGGCACAGAGGTGTCTTCCAGCTCTGCAGTCCCAAGGACCTAATAATCCCACTAGAGATGGGCCCGAATAAAAAAAATGGCATTTCATTTGTCGTTTGTCGTTTGGAGGGTCTGTTTCAGTTCGTTTCCGTTTTTCGTGAATTTTTGCAAAAAAATTCGTTTTTGTTTGTTTCGTTACCATTTCGTTACCATTTATTTCAATTTTTTGTGATTTTTAAAGGATTTTAAGCAATTCACTCATATTGCAGTAACAGAAACGAAACACATGACCCCCTAGCTTGTAGGGCTTTTACTTCAGGGTGCTGGGATGGAGCGCTTCCCCTGGCAGATGGAAATCACTTCCCGTGTGATCAGGGTGCACCTTCACAGCCATCTGAAGGCACCCTGCGTCAACTGTGATGATCTGGTAGACTGTTGACGCATCCTGTATCTATGTGTGTGGAGTGTTGTATGCCATTCTGGTCACTGGATCTCAAAAAAGACATAGTGGAACTGGAAAAGGTGCAGAAGAGAGCAACTCAAATTACTACTGCGCCGGGGCACCACCACCCCCTTATGAGGAAAGGTTAAAAAACATTTGGGGGTGTTTAGTCAGGAAAAAAAGCAGCTGAGGGGGGGATATGACTGAGACGTACAAAATAATGCAGGGCATGAGTAAAGTAGATGGAGGGGCGCTCTTCTCCCTCTCACAAAATACCAGAACTAGGGGACATACACTCAAATTGAGGGCTGGGGGAGTGAGAAGAGACCAAAGAAAAACATATTTACCCAGCATGTTGTTAGTCTGTGGAACTCCCTGCCACAGGATGTGGCGATGCCTTCCAAAGGGGATTGGAGAGATTCCTGGAGGAGAAGTCCATCCCAGGTGACAAACCATGGTGGAGATGTGTCATCTCCAGGCTTAAAACTGGGGTCTTTCAAGGGCCAGATGCAGGGGAGTGGTATCAGGAGACAGAGATCTAGTCTCATGCACTCCCAGAGGCATTTGGTGGGGCCACTGTGAGATACAGGAAGGTGGACTAGATGGGCCCTTCTTGGCCTGATCCAGCAGGGCTCTTCTTATGTTCTTATGTTCTTTAAAGCAGTGAAAATGCATATTTTGAGAGCATAGAGTTGGTTTTCTGCGAGGGATGCGCCTTGTATTCAGCCAAGTGTGGAAACACCAACACAATAAGGACTGTCTGGACCCTTCCAAAGATGACAGGGTAAAGCTAAGATCCCAGGGGCGTCCTTGGGGTGTAACAACTAGAGATGGGCACGAATTTAAAAAAATGGCATTTCGTTTGTCGTTTGTCGTTTGGAGGGTCCCTTTCGGTTCGTTTCCATTTTTGTGAATTTTTGCAAAAAAATCATTTTTGTTTTCGTTCGTTTGTTACCATTTCGTTACCATTTATTTCAATTTTTTGTGATTTTTTTTTTAGGATTTTAAGCAATTCACTCATATCGCAGTAACGGAAACGAAACGCACGACAAAATTTCCGGTGTTTCTGTTCGTTTTGTTTCATTTTAGAGACAAAATTCGTTTGTCGTTTCGTTACGTAATGAAACAAAAAAGGAAAGGAAAAATTGTTCGTTTCATGCCCATCTCTAGTAACAACATAACCCCCACCACACACACACATGTCGTGTTGAATACAGCGTGTGTGGTCTTTGAATGGCTAAAATAAAAAAAGAAGGGCCATGGTTAGATGCATGATCCAACTGAGCTCCAGCCACAACCCCAGTGACTCTTCTTATCCTTTATGCCTTTAATCAGCAGAAGAGATACAAAGCTAGTGTTGTTAGAGGGAAGCCTGTGCCTAAGGGAAAATGGGGGGGGGGAGTTCTCTCTGTGTGTGTGTGTGTGTGTGTGTCTGTGTGTGTGTGCGCGTGCGTGCGTGCGTGCGTGTGTGTGTTCCCCTTGTCCAGGAATTTTTGAGAAGCCAAGCCTTCTCATGACCCTCGCTGTTTCATGCTGCCCTCACGCTCTTGTCGTGGCAAAAAATGGGCGCAAGGGAAGCGACCAAGAATTGGATAGAATTGTGATGAAGCACGCTGGCGTCTTTCTTCCTCCTGACCCCGATTTCCATAAAACAGCATCGCTGCCATGCCTTCGGAATGCCAAGTAGTTCTCCTCGTGTGGAGCCCACCAACAGTGGTGGCAGCTTTGTGCCTGGAATCCTCACTTAAATTAGTGCCGTAATCCCTCCCTCTCTGTCCAAAATCATAAGAATATAAGAACATAAGAAGAGCCCTGCTGGATCAGGCCAAAGGCCCATCTAGTCCAGCTTCCTGTATCTCACAGTGGCCCCACCAAATACGACTGGGAGCGCATGAGACTAGATATCTGTCTCCTGATACCACTCCCCTGCATCTGGCCCTTGAAGTACCCTGGTTTTAACCCGGAGATTACACATCTCCATCATGGTTTATTTATTTATTTATTTATTTATTTATTGGATTTATACCCCACCCATCTTCCCTAGGGAACTCTGGGCGGCTTACAAAGGCTGATCGAATCAGCAAAATATAAAGAACACAGATACAAATGAACAAGAAACAGCAATAAGATAAAAAACATGTGCACCCTATCAAAACATATGTAGCTCGATAAAAAGAACATCATATTGGATGAGCTAACTAACAGCAGATGGCGGCGGCGGGGGGGGGGGACAGCAACAGTTTGTCACCTGTGATGGACTTTTCCTCCAGGAATCTGTCCAATCCCCTTTTGAAGGCATTCAGGCCAGGTGCCATCACCACCTCCTGTGACAGGGAGTTCCACAGACTTAACAACGCGCTGGGTTTAAAAAATATTTTCTTTTGTCTGTTCTCACTCTCCCAGCCCTCAATTTGAGTGGATGTCCCCCTAGTTCTGGTATTTTGTGAGAGGGAGAAGAGCTTCCCTCTATCCACTTTACTCATGCCCTGCATTATTAAATCACTGTTTAGATAACTGGAAAGAGAGGAGAAAGAATGGGATCCCTAGATTCCTCTGTACTGCCTTCATCCCCACCACACTCACTGACTGCCCAAGAATTTGTGTAATTTTGAACAGCCTACTAAAAATGCATCAGTTCAAGAAGAAAACGGGAGAATGATTCCCTACCCCCCCCTCTCTCTTTTCACCTGCCACGCAAAATCAGGAAAGACTTTCTGTATTTCCAAAAGCTCAGAAATTGGCATTCTTTTCTTTCCTGAATGTCAAGGCAGCCTTATCTGGGCTTGCTCACAAAGGCCGAAAACTAGCAGCTTTGTGATATCAAGTAAGGTACTTGGCATCTAATGGGGAGGGAGGGATAAAAAAAAAAGTAATCATTTGCTAGCGGCATTTAATTAAATATGCAAATTTATCAACTGCTCCACATTTTTTAAAAAAATCTCTCAGACCTAAATAGCTGCCTGTATTTTTTTAAAAAAAGCCTTTCCTGGACTAATTTCTGTGAATTTGGTTCATGAGGCTCATAAAGCCCTCTAATCGCAAGACAAGCAGTGGCCATTCATTCAAAGGCGTTGGTACAAGATGCACACTCTTTTCAGTGGGAAAGAGAGATGAATTGCTGGGTGAGAGGTTCTGGAAATGATAGGCTTAAAAAAGTAACTTTTCCAGCTGCAGCACCCTTTTCCCCTCCACTTTGAGAAGCTCTGTGTGCAAGCAGGTCTCTAAATGGTGAAATGCAGCTATTGACGAACCACGCTGGCTCCACTCTGACTGTAGTTTGCTCTCAGCGACAACTGCGGTCAAGACAATTGCTTTAATTCAGTGGTTGGGTGGGGGCAATGGGTAGCCTACATAATCAAATTGTAAACTGATCAGAGAGTACTTTAAGCATGGGGGAGGGATATATACGTAGCCCACTTTGCTTTCCATTTCAGAGCCATAGAACAAGATGGGTAGGGGTAGAGAGTAGAGATGGGCACGAAACAAACAATTTTTTGTTTTCGTTTTCGGTTTTCATTTCGTTACATGATGAAGAGGTAGAGTTTGGAGGTGGGACACAGGCTTTTCATGCTAAAAACCCTGGATTCAGTCTCTGGGATATCTAAGTAAGGTGAGAAAATAACCTTCCCCTGGACAGCACCACCTGTCATTGTCAACCATAGATGGCGAAAGGCAGTGGTAGACCTACATTTTGGGGGGCCTGTAGTTTTTGAACTGTTATGGCTAACCCCTTTCCAGTGAGATCTTGGTAACCCATGCTATCTTCTTCCATGGGGTTGTTCCAAGACATACTACCACTTTTTTAAAAAAGTATGCTAAAGTCACATCTCAGGTCCCTCCAGTAATGGGGGCCCTAATGCTTATATTTCATTAGTTTCAGAGGAGATGCAACCATGGCTAGTGGTTCAGAGGGCAGGACTGGGGGTGTTGAATGTATGAGGTCAATCCACCAATATTCCCTTCTTCTCCTACTGCTTTCAGCTTTTCGTAGCATTATTGTCTTTCACAAGTACAGTCCACCTTCCCATGCTTCATTGGCGTGTTAGCACCATTAAAATAAATAATCTACCTGGAGAAAATGTAACAGATCCATGCTGTTTTGCATTCTGTTTGAGAGAGTAGCAAAGATGGGTGGCTGTCTATTAATGTGTGTTTGTGTGTGTGTGTGTGTGTGTGTGTGTGTGTGTGTGTGTGTTTTCAGAGGTACCTCTGAATAATGATATATCTTCTGAATTAAACTTTTTATTTTCCCTTTCACGCTCTGCCACTCTGCTTTGCTAGACATTTTCATTACGGTGCTAATTCTGTTTTTAATTGTACTTAAAACTGATCATTTATCATGTTCCTGGTTACTGCAAACCATCCAGAAAGTAATTGATTAGCATATATATGTGTTTTCTTAAAATATGAAAAGAAAACCAAATGGGCTATTTGGGCCTAAATTAGGGATGTGCATCAGGAGGAAAGTCTCCAAATGGGAGAGAGGGGGAATATCGGTGCATTTTCAGGGTCAGACACAGGAAGGTCCAAGGAGACGCCAGTGATTGCTCCTTGTCTTCCCCGGTGATCAGTTGGCTGCCTATTAGAGATGGGCACGGCAAAAAAAATGGTTTTTCATTTTTCGTTGATGGGTCCGTTTCGTTTCGTTTCCGTTTCCATTTTGTTTTTTGGAAAATTTCCATTTTCGTTTTCGTTGCGTAACGAAAATGAAAAACGGAAACGGAAATGAAAAATTTCTGTTTCGTTAGCATTCTTTTCAGTTCAATGTACTTGCCACAACGAAAACGAAAAACACAGCAAAGTTTTTCGTTTCGTTTCCGTTTCCGTTTTGTTTTTTGGAAAATTTTCATTTTCATTTTCGTTGTGTAACGAAAATGAAAAACGGAAACGGAAACGGAAATTTCGCTGAGTCGTGCCCATGTCTACTCCCTATTTTCAACCTAATGTCCAAGAAGATGTTAGTCTGGGTCTTGTCCCTGCTGACAGTTTAGCTGACCCTGTTGGGATTTCTCTGCCCTTTGGCTCCGTTTGGATCAGTAACACAGACTGGCTCCTTCCTTGCTTGAGCCCTGCCTTTCTCAGCTTATAAAAGCTGCCAAAAGCCTCACCTGAACAGTAGAGATGGGCACGAAATGAACAATTTTTCGTTTCCGTTTTTGTTTTTTCGTTTTATTACGTAACGAAATGACAAACGAATTTTATCTCTAAAATGAAACAAAACAAACAGAAACACCAGAATTTTTGTCATATGTTTCGTTTCCGTTACTGCAATATGAGTGAATTGCTTTAAATCCTTTAAAAAAATCACAAAAATTGAAATAAATGGTAATGAAATGGTAATGAAACGAATGGAAACGAAAACAATTTTTGTACAAAAATTCACGAAAAATGGAAACGAACCGAAATGGACCCTCCAAACGACAAACGACAAACGAAATGCCCTTTTTTTTTATTCGTGCCCATCTCTACTGAACAGTGTTAATGCCTCCTTGAGGGAAGATCACTTCCGCTCATGCCAAGTGTTGAGGAAACAATGGCTTGGCTCATCCAGAAGCAACCAAACATGGTGGCAGGCGATGTCTCCAAAAATAGTTCGGTTGCCAATAGACCATTCATGGCCAAGGTGATTTCAGTGTCGGTGGTGATGGAGGAGCAGCTGCAGACATCCCTGGAAGATGAAAACCCCCTTGATCTGTTCCAGGCCAGATTCAGGCCACACCCAAGAGTGTGGTTGTAAACTAAAGCAAGGTTGGCAGGGGGCGCTCACACCCTGTTGGCTTTCCTGGAGCTCTCAGAGGCTTTTGGTAGCTTTGACCATAGTCTCCTCCTGGACAGGCACTCAGAAGTGGGGCGAAGTCATCCAGAGATCTGAGTGTGGTATCACCAGTATCATCAACCAGGAAAGGAGGCTCTCCTGGTGGACAACGCAATGAAGGTGTCAACCCAGTGAGCCGCAGCAGTGAAAAAAAGCAAACTCAATACTAGGGATCATTAGGAAGGGTATAGAAAATAAGTCAGCAAGTGTCATTTTGCCTCTTTATAAATCTAGGGTGAGGCCCCATCTGGAGTATTGTGTACATCTGTTGTCACCGTACCTCCAGAAGGATATTATGGAACGGGAAAAAGTGCAGAGGTGGGCAACCAGGATGATTCGGGGACTGGAACACCTTCCTTACCATCCAAGGCTGCAACGGATGGGCCTCTTCACTCTTGAACGACGGTGCCTAAGAGGTGACCTGATTGAAGTTTATAAAATCATACACAGGGTGGACAAGGTAGATAAGGAAAAGCTGTTTTCCCCATCACACAACACTAGAACTAGGGGGCACTCCATGAAACTTTTGGGCGCTAGATCTCAAACAAATAAGAGAAAGTACTTTTTCATCCAGAAGATCCCTGGCCTGTGGAACTCCCTGCCAGAAGAAGTGGTGACAGCTTTAAGAAAGGATTGGACAAGTTCATGGAGAACAAGGGTATCAATGGCTATCATGATTGATGCCTAAGGACAACCTCTGGGTTGGAGAACCAGGAGGATATCTCTCACTGCCATTTGCAGGGAATCGTAAGCAGTCGAAAACATCTGCTTGGGAATACCCTGAAGCAAATGGTGAGTCCCAGTGTAAGATAGAATGCTGGACTGGATGGGCTGTGGCTTGTTCCAACAAGCCTGTTCTAAAGTTCTTATGCTGATGATACACAGCTCCATCTCTTTTTTCCTACCATAGTGTGGATGTTGAAATGGTTTCTGGCATTGGTATTGGAGTAGACCAGAGGAAACAGGCTCAAGCTGAGTGTGGACAAGAGGGAGATCATTCTCCCAGGGGGAGGTTGATGGGCATCATTCCTAAGCCCTGTGACAATGACCTCCACTTAGGGACTCCATTTGGAATCTGGACCCTGCCCTACTCTTGCATTCTCTGGTGGCAGCAGCATCCAGGTCAGCCTTCAACCAACAGAGGGTCAGCTCCATCCCTACCTAGATGAGGAAGCCATCAGAACATTGATACATGCATTGATGATCTCCAGGGTTGACTACTGTAAAACTTCTCTACATAGGGCTTCCCTTGGGGGTTGACCTGAGGACAGCTGTGGGTTTAGACTGTGGCCGTCAGTTTGGTGACAGGTGGGAGCAAATTTGACCACATCTCTCCTGCCCTGGCTTGCCTGCACTGGTTATTGGTTGCATATGGGTCTCATTCAAGGTCTCAACACACACTCTCTGCTATTTTCCATTTTCTCGAGCAGTGTAGATTCCTGGAAGGGCAGATGCTGAACAAGGAGTTGAGTATACAACTCCAGGGAGAGGCACGAGTGGGCAGAGAAATATGAAGGATGCTGCTAATAGTTTTTTCCTACAAACTCAAGTCCACTATGTTCCCAAAATTGATGGGATTCCCTAGCCTAAGACACAACCCTTTATTTTTCACAACGAGATTCCATTTGAACATTAGGAAGAACTTCCTGACAGAGTTGATCGGCAGTGGAAGATGCTGCCCCAAAGGAGGGTGGTGGAGTCACCTTCTTAGGAGGTTTTAAAGCAGAGGCTGGATGGCCATCTGTCGGAAATACTGTGATGGGGGTTCCTGCATGGCATGGGTTTGGACTGGATGGCCCTTGAGGTCTCTTCCAACTCTGTGATTCTATGATTCTATGATTCCCTCTCTGTTCTGGAAACCTACAGTACAAAGGTCTCTGTGAGCCTACCCTTTGAAGGAAGCTCAGTGCTAACCCTGTAGTCTAATATCCAGATAACAGGTAAGATTTGGGCTAGGATGTGTGAGAATGGCCTGGTCCATTTTTTAAAAAGTCCAGTCTGAGACAAGCCATCAGATCAGTTGTCAGATGGGGAGGCAGCAGTTGCATAAATGGTAGGGATTCAGCGGAATGACTCTGGCTGAGACTCCCCATAGGATGCTCTTCACTGTCTTGGTCCACCTTGAAAGGAAAGTGAAGGACAAAGGAAGGAAGGAATCTGATCGGTGGGGAAGTTCTAAGTCCAAGGGGCAGGCTGCAGGTACAGTCTAGAGCAGGCATGTCCAAACTTTGGCCCTCCAGATGTTTTGGACCGCAACTCCCACAGTCCTTTGTCCTTGGCATTCTAAGCTTAGAATTCTAGGAGTTGTGGTCCAAAACATCTGGAGGGCCAATGTTTGGACATGTCTGGTCTGGAGAATGGATGCTTTCAATGGGGATCTCGTTGTGACCGCAAAGTTCTAGAAGGCTTTTCTTCTTCAATTGGTAGGAAGACTATTGCCTCACCATAATTCAGCAGCAATATTTATTATGATGCTAACTGCAGACCATCAACCTATGGGATGCCCATGTTTCCACATTCTTAATTCTCGCTTGGTCTTTACACCATCTCAAATGCCTTTGATGGGTTCGTAGAGTCTTGGGAGGAAAGCGACGGCAAACTTAGGCAGCATCTTAAAGATCAGAGACATCACTTTGCCGACTAAGGTCTGGATAGTCAAGGCTATGGTTTTTCCAGTTGTGATGTAGGGGAGTGAGACCTGGACTATAAAGAAGGCTGGTGGCCGCAGAATCAATGCTTTTGAGCTGCGGTGCTGGATGAGAGTCTTGAGAGTCCCCTGGACTGCAAGGAGATCAAACCTATCCATCCTGAAAGAAATCAACCCCAAATGACCACTGGAAGGACGGATTGTGAAGCTGAGGCTCCAGTACTTTGGCCACCTCATGAGGAGAGAGGACACTTTGGAAAAGTCCCTGATGTTGGGAAATGTTGAAGGCAAAAGGAAAAGGGGACGGCAGAGAATGAGATGGTTGGACGGTGTCGTCGATGCCACCAATATGGATTTGACCAAACTCCGGGAGGCAGTGGAGGACAAGAAGACCTGGTGAGCTCTGGTCTATGGGGTCACGAAGAGTCGGACACGACTGAATGACTGAACAACAGAATCACATAATTGTAGACCTCAAGGCTCCCACCAAGATAATCCCAATCCCTGTTGAAGTGAGAAATCTACAACAACCATCTTCTTGATCAATGGACTCCAAGCCCTGGTTGAAAACCTCCTTTCATCAACAACCATTGTAGAACTGGAAGACACCCAAAGGATCATGGCGAAGTAAGCTGATAATAGAAAGGTTCAGCATAGGACAAATATGGCTGCCAGTTTTTTTTTTTTTTTTTTTTTACCAAAAGCAAATTGTGCTGCTTATATGTCACTGCATAGCACTTAAAGCACTCTCTGGGTGGTTTGCAACATAATTACACAAGCAACAGTTTGCTCCCTGTCCCCAGCAAGCTGGGGGCTCCTTCTACTGGCTTCAGGAGGATGGAAGGCTGAGTCAACCTCAAGCCATCTACCTAGGACTGAACCTGGGGCATGAGCAGAGTCTTGGGTGCAGTACTGCAGTTTGTCCAAGGCTTCTAACCTAGGCTCCCCCCCACACCACCCCTTTGCCATCTCCCCCTCATTGATAGCAATGTCATAGGGCCAAAGCTGAGCTAATAAGGCAGTGAAGCCCTAGGCTCCAAAATGGCCAGCGAGCGACGGGTCTGACAGATGTCTTAGAACATGGGGCAGGAAAGCAGAACAGGACAGAATAAAGTGAAAGGGCAGGTTTGATAGATCCTTGCTTCAGTGTCGCAAGACAGATGCAAAGGAAGGACCCCAAAGGTTCTTCTATCCAGGCATATGGTAAGAACCTGTTATGATTAGAGATGGGCACGAAACGAACAATTTTTCGTTTCCATTTTCGTTTTTTCATTTCGTTACGCAACGAAACGACAAACGAATTTTGTCTCTAAAATAAAACAAAACGAACAGAAACACCAGAAATTTTGTCGTGCGTTTCGCTTCTGTTACTGCAATACAAGTGAATTGCTTAAAATCCTAAAAAAAACACAAAAAATTGAAATAAATGGTAACGAAATGGTAATGAAATGAATGAAAATGAAAATGAATTTTTTGCAAAAATTCATGAAAAACGGAAACGAACCAAAACGGACCCTCCAAACGACAAACGACAAACGAAATGCCATTTTTTTGATTCGTGCCCATCTCTAGTTATGATCATTGCATCGATGCGTAACGTCCTTTATTCTGCACTTGGTGGATAGGACTCAAGAAGTTCCCACCCCCCCCAAAAAAAAACGTTTAAAGAGGGGGGAAACACACACACATACACTCCCACCTCAGCAATGTAGAATGAGGAACTATATTTACAAGTCGTTTTCCTAATGACACTGGGAAAAGAAAACACAGATTAATTTGGCTCTTAGGCGGCCCAATGGCACGGCAGGGAGCCCGGTGTAATAACACAGAGCTCATCATGAGAATGGGAAGCAGCCACTCCGGATAGCATTAAATGCTCATAAAGGAATTTGGGCCTCTCCGCTGTCAGGACCGCCGACCGAATGGCACATAATATGCATGTTTAACAAGAGGGCAGCGTGCCACTATTAGCACTGCAAAGGTACTTGGCTTCCGTGGCTGCATTTGCTAAAACACTGATGTGACATTTCTCTCCCCAACACACACACACACATGGATTAAAAGGGTGCTTTTTTTTTTTTTTTTGGACAGACAAGCTACTGCAGCAGAGCCATCTTCTGACTTTGCGGGAGTCTCGTCAATCGCTAGCGGAATTGAGCGGGTGCACAGTGACGTATGGGTTTTGATGCTTGGAGCTGATTGAAGGAAACCTGCTAATTTGGGCACTCTGCTCTGTGTTCTGCTTATGTACCACCCCGTACCACTTCAAGTAGTCTCTGGGTGATTTACAGTTTAATTACAGTATGCAGGTTACGCATTGCCCCCCCCCCCAGCAAGCTGGGTACTCATTTTACCGACCTCGGAAGGGTTGGAAGGCTGAGTCAACCATGAGCCGGCTACCGGGGATTGAACCCCAGGTCGTGAGCGCAGTTTTACCTGCAGGACAGGCATTCGACCACTGCGCTACTCGTCAAGAACTGTAGAGCTGTAGAGTTGGAAGGGGCGTGTATGGTCACCTCCCCTTTCCCCTGCAAGTGCTGACACCCACAGCGCAAGCACCCCCAAAAGACAGCAGCTCAATGATCCAGCAAAGGGGCCACCGCCTTCTGAAGCATTCCACTTTCCAAAAGACGTTGTACACTGGAACAGTTCCTATTGCCCATAATTCCACACTCGCCCCCAAACTTAGAAGCTTCCTCCTCCTATGTTAAACCTATTAGTTCTTGTGTCTCCCCTTCAGGAGCAGCAGAAAAAAGCTGGCTCTTCCTGCCATGCGATGGCCCTTCAAACATTTGAAAACGGGCACCATAGTGCCTGTCTGTCTTCCCCTTTCCCAGGCTGAACAGACCGCCTCCCTCCACTGTTCCTTTCTGGGCCTGGTTCCTGGGCCAAGGTTTAGTAACTTGGTCACCTTCCTTTCCACACACCCCGACTTGTTAGATCACCTCCTCAGACGTTGAGATGTGCCACACCAATGAGGGTGATCCTTGCGTTCATATGCAAGTACCAAGTGGCTTCAGGACAAAAAAAAAAAAAAAAAAACCAGCAAAAGGAACCTCAAAGTGGCCCATTTAGCCTCTTCCTTTTTATCTGACCCCAATGACATCCCTGACATCCTCTCCTGTCAACCCCTCCATTAGGGAAAACTAATTTTAAAAAAAAGTTTATCAGGAAATAGCATACTGTTGCATTGACTTGCCACCTAAATAGGGATAGGGACTTGAATCAGGGGACTTCAAGTCAGACATGAATCTCACCAGTGGCTTGACTTGGACTTGTTTTCCTTTTTCTTTTATTCTCTCTCTTTCTCTCTCTCTCTTTCCTTTTCTTCTTCTTTTTGCAATGACATGGATTTAGTTTGCAACTCAGAACCCCACCCCTCCCTCCCATTTTTCTGGGGGGAGGGGGTGGAATCTCATTTTTAATAGAAACTCAGGCTCAGGCATGGTGCTTGGGACTCTGGACTTGGGGCCAAAGACTTGGACTTGGGACTTGTTGACATCAAAGACTTGGACTTGCTACCAACGATTCATACTTGGACTTGGGACTCGGAGCCAAAGGCTGGCCAACCTCCCTGCTCCTAAGCGCCATGAAACACCCACCAGTGTTGCTTTGGTTTGCTACATCCACGACAGAAACCAGACTCAAAGGGAAGAATACTACTCATGTCAAAAAGCCAGTAAACTATGAGCCTTTTCACACGACCCCTAAGGTCCGCTGGCCACTTAAATTCAGACCAGAGATCTTAGGGGCTTGTTGCTCTTCCTGTGTCCCCACCCCTCCGCACTTCCTGGCTGCTGGCTGCGTGAGGGGAGGGAGAAAAAAAAGGAAGAAAAGAACGTGGCTCACCTTGGTTGGAGCAGTAGAGGAGAGGGCCACGGCAACATTCCAGTCTCTTAAGTAGCTCTTAAAGGGGTGGGAGCCAAAACAACAGCAAACAGAAGCGAGGAGAGCCCCGCACTTACTATCCTTGCACCGCATCAAGGAATTTTCACCTCCAGAGAGCAGGTATTTGAAAGGTGCGCTGGGACGCGCTAAAGTGGGCGTGGTCGCACTTAATTGCCTGTAAACTCCGGAGCTGGTGGGGAAGCATTTTTAAGCTCCGGAGCTGGGAGCCATTTGCCCCGGAGTTTAGGGGTCGTGTATAAACGCCCAACGGCGCTGATCCAGAAAGGTGTAGACAGCCACAAAAAATGGGCCAGGCTCAAGTGAGACATATAGTTGCTGGAAAACGGATCCATCTTGACTGTGCCGTGCAAGAAAAGCCACTGTCTGTTCGCATCCTCTCATACTGTAGCTTGCCTTCCTGTTAAATGCAAACCCAACAATTTTAACATGTGGAACACATGCCCTTAATGGCTCGTTTCCGGCCTCTGTTCCAGCCTTACCCAACTGGCCAACCTGTGTTCTCCAGCCTAGCGACAGGACAGGATGAGGGCTCCCAGCTGCTGCAGCACTGCACAGCAGGCAAAATCCAATATAGGAGACAAGCCATAGAAAGCCCCGGCTCAGGCGGATCCTACCCAGCCAGTGCTTTCCTCCCGATACTGCAAGACTATTTCGCTGCAGCGATGGCGGATGTGTAATTTTTTTTTTTGCAATCGTCATTACCGGGGATTGATTCTGCAACAGCTGCTGCAGCATATGCCGTGCCTTAAAATGTACCACCCTTGCTGATGAGAGGATGCGTCTTGAATGGGCAGGGAGACGAAGCCTTGGAAGAGACCAGCTAAGCATTATTTTTGGTGTGTCTCTCTCTCTCTCTGTTTCCCACCCCACGGATCCGCAGAAGGAAGATCCGCCCCACATTTTGCGGATCGACAGGTAGAGGGAGGTGAGCCCGAAGGTGAGCCGTGGTACTTCGGGCCCCAGAAAGGGGATCCGGAAATCAAGTCAAAGGAAGCAATCAGCCCAACCACAGTGCTGAACATGGTCCTGATTGCACCGGGGAAGATGGCTGTCAGCTGCCGTAATTAGAAGACATTAAAGGAAATGTGAAGAAAGAGTAAATACTCATTACTTTATCCGTTTTATCTCTTCCTCTGAATGTAAGCAATCAAAAGCCCTCCTTGGCAAGCATGTCTTCTGGTTGACTGTTATCTTCTGTGGTTCTCTCCCCACCCTCCTTGGTTGGAGCAGTAGAGGAGAGGGCAAGCCAAGACATCAAGGAGACTGTGTTTTATGCCAGCTCCTTGCCATCAGAAGGACTGGCAAACAACTTGAAGGCACCTCAGCATCTAAGACTGATGAAGCGAGGTCCATCCCTGCTGTCAGAGCAGACCTCTCAAAATCCATTGCAGAGCGGTGGTCCCGAGAGGGATCAAATTGCCAGAATCCTTCGCTGCTAAACTGTGGTGCCCAGGATTTATGGGAAGTGTAGTTCATGAACATCTAAGAACCCAAGGTTGGGAAGTACTGCTTTAGTCAAACAGAGGAGGGTCATACTATGAATCATAGAATCATAGAATCATGTAGTTGGAAGAGACCTCAAGGGCCATCCAGTCCAACCCCCTTCCATGCAGGAACCCCCATCACAGTATTTCCATCCAGCCCCTGCTTAAAAACCTGCAAAGAAGGAGACTCCACCACCCTTTGTGGCAGCATATTCCACTGCCAAACAGCTCTCACTGTCAAGAATAGTCTTCAATTCTGTTGACTACAAAGCAAAGTGTTCTGCTTATATACTGCCCCATACCAATTCAAGTAGTCTCTGGGCGGTTTACAATTTGTTTTAATTACAGTATGCAGGCTACACATTGCCCCCCCCCCCCGCAAGCTGGGTACTCAATTTTCCAACCTCGGAAGGATGGAAGGCTGAGTCAGCCATGAGCCTGCTACCTGGGATTGAACCCCAGGTGGTAAGTACAGTTTTGCCTGCAGGGCCGGCATTTAACCACTGCACCACAGGGCTCCATACGTTCACACAGTACTTGCTTCTTTACATATAGACAAATCTATATCTCATGAACCTATCATGAGCACAATACTGAACCACCTGAATCTATGTGAGCCCCTGCACCAACCAAGATCATCCTAAACTGCCCTTCTAAAGGTACCAGCCTTTAAAACAGTCCAGATTGTATGTATAGAAAAGGATCCTTCCATGCTGTCCCTCCCATGTTCTGGAATTCTTTTCCTGAGTACCCACAAAGGGTGACATCCCTGCAGAAGGGGATGCATAGCAGAATTGTTTAAATGGGCCTTTGGCTGCTAGGAACGGCTATTCCGTCACTCACATGGCAAGCATCTTTACATAATAAAATTGTCTTAGGAACGGC
>JAHTLZ010000330.1:1064723-1078739 GCA_023846285.1 Phrynocephalus versicolor
CTACTTTGACAAGGTCTTAGAGCAGGCATGTCCAAACTTCTGCCCTCCCCGTGAAGGTGGAAGGGGCTCTTTAGTCTGGAAAAAAGGAGCCTGAGGGGGGATATTTATTTCATTGTTATATTTATATCCCGCTTATCTCCAAGATAGGACTCTAAGCGGCGAACAAAAGCGTCCAAGCGCTAACAAACAGAAACAAGATATGATTGAGATGTACAAAATAATGCAGGGCATGAGTAAAGTGGATAGAGGGAATCTCTCCTCCTTCTCAGAAAATACCAGAACTAGGGGACATCCACTCAAATAGAGGGCTGGGAGAGTAAGAACAGACAAAAGAAAATGTTTTTCCACCCAGCAGGTTGTTAGTCTTTGGAACTCCCTGCCACAGGAGGTGGTGATGGCATCTGGCCTGGATGCCTTCAAAAGGGGATTGGACAGATTCCTGGAGCAAAAGTCCATCACAGGTTACAAACCATGATAGAGTTGTGTCATCTCCAGGCTTTAAAAAAACTAGATCCTTCAAGGGCCAGATGCAGGGGAGTAGTATCAGGAGACAGAGATCTAGTCTCGTGCGCTCCCAGAGGCATCTGGTGGGGCCACTGTGAGATACAGGAAGATGGACTAGATGGGCCCTTGGCCTGATCCAGCATGGCTCTTCTTATGTTCTTCTTATGTTCTTATGTTTTGGACCACAACTCCCACAATCCTTTGCCACTGGAAATACAGGCTTGGAATTCTGGGAGTTGTGGTCCAAAACATCAGGAAGGCTGAAGTTTGGATATGCCTGTCTTAGAAGTCTTTTAAGCTTCTGGCCCAGGACTGCTCTTTCCCGTCTTCGTTGTCCCCACAAGGCAGGAAAACTTGAAGGGGAAGATCTTTGGCCCAAAATCTGGCATTCTATGTTCACCCTAGGAGCTCATGCCGGTGCCCATGGCCTAGGTCCCAGAACTGTGGAGCACCCAGTGGAGGTTGGGTTCTCCCCGGGCTTCCAATGTTGTCTTGGCATTGTGGCCCTTGCGTGCAACCATCCCAGGTTACAGTGGCTCTCTCGTGGGACCTGGGCATTCTCTTGGCTCAAGGGCGAAGGAAAATGGGAGTTGCATCTCCAGGGAGGGTACATCTGGCTCACATGCACAATGTTGTGGGATACAATGCTTCAGGCAGGTGCCTGGGAGATACCCACTGGACCACAGGGTCCAGAATGAGGTCTCCCTGCGCCGAGATCAAGATCGCCTCTGTGACGCTGGGCGGGATTGCATTGCTAAGCCCCTTCCACCTTCACGGGGCTGAACTGGGCTCCAGCCCCATTCGCTCTGTGGTCCCATCATGAAGTTCCAGAGGCAAATAGGAGGAGGCAGACACTGACCGTTGGCAGAGCCTTTGCCAAGGACCTCCGCAGCCGGGCAGGCAGAAGAAGACTCGCCCAATCTGCAATCCGATCCTGAAAAGGTATTTATTTGTCCTCTGTTGCCACAGCAACCAGACACCACATCATAAATACCCAGGCGGTTGTTCTGTCAGGTGTTGGGCCAGTTTTGCAAGAGGAGTGGTGGTGGAGAAAGGGACACTTAACAAGAGGACGCCTCATCAATCTTGAAGCAAGCTCCAGCCAATCTTGGTAAAATCAGTCTTGATTTTGGATGCACAAGCGCCATGAACATGAGGGCCTGATCCAGGTGGAGTGCTCTCCTCCACGAGCAAATGCAGAGCCCCTCTGTTTGATGAGAGCAGAGCCACCGTGCATTCCTTAAAAAGCCATAATGGAAGCCCCCAAAAGCTAGAAAGACATTTTCCCAGGGCATGACGTCCTAGTGGGCAGGCATTTTTTAAAATCGTGGTTTTGTAGAAGAATCTTGCAGACTCTTCCAAAGAGAAGTCCATGTTGCCTGATTGGTTAGAGGCTGGAAGGAGAAGGAATTCAGACCTCAAGACCTCAACCCTTTTGGGGGGGGGGACGGGGAGGAATGATTGCATGGGAGCAGGCTGGACTTGCTGTACCTAAGCTGCAGCATTTTTTATCCCACCCTTAAGTCTCAATTTAAAATGGATGTTGACAACCTCGAGTGGGTGCAGAGGAGGGCGACCAGGATGGTTGAAGGTCTTGAAGAAATGTCTTATGAGGAGCGGCTTAGGGAGCTGGGAATGTTTAGCCTTTCAAAAAGAAGGCTGAGAGGGGTTGTGATAGCCACGTTTAAATATTTGAAAGGATGTCATATTGAAGAGGGAACAGGTTTGTTTTCCATGGCTTCAGAGACTAGGACTCGGGGCAATGGTTTCAAACTACAGGAGAAGAGATTCCATCTGAAAATTAGGAAGAACTTCATGACAGTTAGAGCTGTTTGGGAGCGGAAGATGCTGCCCCAAAGGAGGGTGGTGGAGTCTCCTTCTTTGGAGGCTTTTAAGCAGAGACTGGATGGCCATCTGTTGGGCATCCTGTGATGGGGGTTCCTGCATGGCATGGGTTTGGACTGGATGGCCCTTGAGGTCTCTTCCAAGATTCTATGATTCTATGATTCTATGATCACCTCATCGTCCATCAAATGGCTAAAATCCTTTCTAACGCTATCTAGGCTAGCAACCATCTCTCCGTCCTAGGGAGGCAAATTCCCAAATATAGCTTTGCCTTGTCTTGGGGAAAAATTACCTCCACTCATTTGACCCTCACCTCCCACCATTTGGCTCCAAAGGATGTTGGAACAATGAACTGCCGCCAGACACGTCATGCTACCCATTTCCCTCACAGTGGGTTGTTTTCTTCTTTTTTCATTCACCACTCTCAGGCCTCCCTTTAGTAAATGGATCTGGCTTTTTTCTCAAGAAAATGTCAAAGTGCCAAAGAGGTTAAATAGGCACTGTGCCTATTCTTTCCCCCGGTATTTTTAGAATGCATTTTAAATGCTCTAAATTTTGTGGTCACCTCAGAGCTTTGAATGCTATTTTTTCTTTTTTTAAAAAAGAAACTTTTCACATTACTTGCAACCTGATTGCCGTGATCCTTATCGGTCCTCTCTCCTCTGACCACATGAAAAAAATGGTTATCGGGGGTGGGGGGGTGTTTACATGGCAGGGGAAATGCTCTTTTCTTCCCTCTAATGGCTGCATATGATACTGCACCTTGGAAATATTTCTAAAAATTCACAAGATAACATAAGAACATAGGAAGAGCCATGCTGGATCAGGCCAGAGGCCCATCTAGTCCAGCTTCCTGTATCTCACAGTGCCCCCACCAGATACGCTTGGGAGCGCATGAGACTAGATCTCTGTCTCCTGATACCACTCCCCTGCATCTGGCCCCTGAAGGACCCAGGTTTTAAGCCTGGAGATTACACATCTCCATCATGGTTTGTAACCTGTGATGGACTTTTCCTCCAGGAATCTGTCCAATCCCATCACCAGGCTAGATGCCATCACCAGACTAACAAGGCGCTGGGTGAAAATATATTTTCTTTTTTCTGTTCTTACTCTCCCAGCCCTCACTTTGAGTGGATGTCTTCTAGTTCTGGTATCTTGTGAGAGGGAGAAGAGTTTCCCTCTATCCACTTGACTCATGCCCTGCATTATTTTGTGCGTCTCAATCATATCCCCCCTCAGGCGCCTTTTTTCCAGACTAAAGAGCCCCAAATGTTTTCGCCTTTCCTCATAAGGGAGGTGCCACAGCCCAGTAATCATTTTAGTCACTCTCCTTTGCACCTTTTCCAGTTCCACTATGTCTTTCTTGAGATGCGGTGACCAGAATTGAACAAAATACTCCAGGTGTGGCCTTACTATTGTTTCCATTGGCCTTAAGCCTCGTAAGAAAAATAGCATAAAACCCAAGCAATCGCTTTGAAAATGTCACCAAGAATGCCTTAAAGTAACTATGTATTATTCATGATACTGATGTAGGGAAGTAACTACTTATTAAACTGCTAACATTGCTGCTGTTGGTACGTGCTGTTAAGTCGGAGCTGACTTACTGTGACCTTGAACACAGCTTTCAAGATAAATGATATATTCAAGGATTTAACCGTTCCTTTCCCCCAGTCTGTTTCTACAGGTGGGTGGGGAATCGAACCCTGTACTCCAGTCTTAGTCAGACACTCTATCCACTAAACCACACTGGGACTCTTAATAATCATGTGCTGTCAACAGGGGCATAGCTTGGGGAAGGCAAGGGGGCTGCACACCCCAGGATCAGCAATGGGGGGGTGCCAAATTGCCTACTGACCCCCGTCACTGCCCCCCCACCTGCCATCCAGATTATATTTTGCAATGGGGGGCCCCCAAAAACTGACTGTTGCCCTGGGCTCTGGAAGCCCTAGCTATGCCTCTGGCTGCCAAGTCAATTCTGACTTATGCCTCCCAAAGTATACCAGTTATTGTGTACTACCTATAACTAGTTACTTCCAAGCTTTAGTTAGGATAGCTTAGGACAGAGCACAGAGCTCAGGGCTATTTGAGTCATCCTTCTGCAGTCCCAAACTGAGGCACTGCCCTTTTGCTGTGTTGAAGGAAATTCACGAACAGCAAAAACCTTAAACCTGTTTCCATATTTGCAAGCAGGGTTCTCTAAATGGAACGGAGGAGGGAGAAACAAGAAATGACCCTTGCAGAGAGAAAAGGAGATAACGTGGCATCACTGGGTAACCTCTCTCAGGCTGTCCTACCTCTCAGGGTTGGTGTGACAATAAGCCGTGGAAGGAACAGACAAAATAATTTTTTTTCACCCAGCGCATTGTTAGTCTGTGGAACTCCCTACCGCACGGGGTGGTGGCGGCATCTGGCCTGGATGCCTTCAAAAGGGGATTGAGCAGATTCCTGGAGGAGAAGTCCATCCCAGGTGACAAACCATGAGGGAGATGTGTCATCTCCAGGCTTAAAACTGGGGTACTTCAAGGGCCAGATGCAGGGGAGTGGTATCAGGAGACAGAGATCTAGTCTCATGCGCTCCCAAATGCATCTGGTGGGGCCACTGTGAGATCCAGGAAGTTGGACTAGATGGGCCTTTGGCCTGATCCAGAATGGCTCTTCTTATGTTCTTATGTAAGGAAACAAGCCTCTTTGATCTCATTGGAGGAAAGCCATTATCCAACAATGAAAAATTAAAGAAAAATATAAATTCATTCGGAGAAAGGCGAGAAAGAGAGAGAGACTTGTACCCCTGGACTATCCCTCTTTCCCGTTCTGTGTACACTGGTTCCGATTGTGTGCTCCATGTGTTGGCATTCTGTACCCACACGCTGCCATCTTTCAGGGCAAGCCCTCTCGATGCTGTTTACAGACATAAAGGGAAACGTATAAAATTAAAACATCCATTCCAATAAAATAAAAGCCATTAAAGCAGCCGTCTGAAAAAACCTTTCACCGCTCAACACGCCGCTCCTATAAAGCCAATGTAAACAATTTAGAAGAAAAACAATTTAAAAACAGCAGCACTAGAAAGCCATTAAATAATCAACAAAGCAGCCCCGTAGTTTGGCTGAAAGCAGCTCGGAAAAAGCGGCGGGGCTCCCCTCCCCCACCCCCCACCCCCAAAAAGAGCTTTGGATATAGCCAAAGGAACATCTTTTGAGCTGGGAGTCGCACTGATCCATGCATACAGGTTTCGTCTGCCAGAGAGGGTCTTTGCCACAATAGCAGCTGTTGCATGTGCTGGTTTTGTCGCTTCCAAAAAGCTATAGGCAGATGAGGCAATTTTTGTAAAAAAGCAAAGGGTGTTGCACGCCCCTTATAAAATGGGGGAAGGCAATCATCTGTGCTCATAATATTTGTCCTGCACCCGTTCTCAACCCGTGTTTGCCTATTTCAGGCCTCCGTTGACTTCACTTCCCCAGTCACACTGGAACGGAGGACACACAACTTTGCCTCGTCGGCTCGGTGTGATTGGCGGTCCTTCCCCCGGTGCATTTTGGTTCATTTTGCAATCGATGCCCTTCCGAAGCAAAGCAACACATGCTGGTTATTATACCTCCCCGTAGCACTTAAAGCACTCTCTGGGCAGTTTACAATTTAATTCTGCAAGCTGCGCGTGCGTATACACACACACACACACACACACACACACACACACACACACACACACACATCTCCCAGAGCAAGCTGGGTCCTCAGTTTACTCACCCCTGGAACGTTCAATGATCCTGACGCCAGGTTGTGAGCAGAGCTTTGACTGCAGTACTACAGTTTATTCACTGCACTATGAGGCCTCCCCTTATTACAGATGCAGAGTCTGTAAGGCAGCCATGTCCAAAGTCAGGCCCGGGGTCCAAATGCAGCCCGTTTTCAAATTTTGAGCGGACCATGGCCTCTTCTCCCCACTGGCTCAGCCTGGCACACATCCCCGCCAGCTGGCCCCTCCCCATACCAGACAGAGATGTCAGCTGGCAGTTTTATGGTTCGCCTGCCCTCCCTGCCTCCGTCCATCCCCCAGCCACCCGCCCAGCCTACCCGCCCCAGCTCCATTTCTGCAGCGTCCTCCCCGCCTCCTTGCATGTCCTAGAGGCTTGCCCAAAGTCTGGCCCAGGGGGTCAAATGCAGCTGGATGGTCGGCCCCCACACATTTTCACCTCACCAAATCTGGCCCTCCTTGCAAAATGTTTGGACACCCCTGCTGTAAGGTACTGACTTTGGAGGCCAGGAAGGAGGAACTGGAAATTGAAGGAAGGTGGCAAGAAGCTTGGGGAAAGGGAACCTCAGTTATCTTAATTCTGTCCATAGGAGCATGATTCCTAAACTGATAGCTGTGCTAGGTCACCCTACGGGACACTGATGCTTCCACAACAGCCATCACAAAAGTTGTCCTTCCTGATGGATGAGGTCTCACCACTAACTTCTCTTAGACCAGGCATGTTCAAACTTCGGCCCTCCTGATGTTTTTGGACCACAACTCCCAGAATTCTAAGCTTAGACTGCCAATGGCAAAGGACTGTGGGAGTTGTGGGCCTAAAACATCTGGAGGGCTGAAGTTTGGACATGCCTGCCTTAGACTGACAAAGCTGCTTGGATGAGCAGCAACATGCTTCGATTTCTCAAGAAAAGAAGTCCAGTTGCCATGACTCAGCTTCCAGATAAACTCACCTGGATGAGTGAGAATCTTCACAGACATCTTCCTCTGTTGGTGTGGTGGGAATGCAGAGAGTATAATTTGGAATAGTGGGCTCCCAGGAGCACCACAGGTCATGGGATTCTGGGGTGGTCGTGAATGTGGGCAACCTTCTTATCATGTTACACGTTCCCTAAAACTCTAGGAAATGTGGAGAAAGCAGACCCAGGTAATCAAGGTCATCTAAGGCTTGGCCACACCGCTCAAAAATCTGGGATCTGACCAGTGTTATAAACCATGCTCACTTCCATGTCTGTGCTATAAATTCCAAAGCATGTAATTATTTTCCTCTGAGTTAGATTATCTTTTTAGGAGGAGAGCGAAAATGGAGGGTCATTGGTTCCATTGCCATACCGCTCTAACAGTTAAGAAGTTTCTTACTGATATTCAGCCCAGTGTCCTGTAGCTTTAATCCATTATGATGACTCAAAAGAGACTGTAAATCAAGCTGGAGGAATCATAGAATCAGAGAAGCAGAGAATCATAGAGTTGGAAGAGACCTCATGGGCCATCCAGTCCAACTGCCTGCCATGCAGAAACCCCCATCACAGTATTTCGGACCCAGACGCTACTTAAAAACCTCCAAAGAAGGAGACTCCACCACCCTCCGTGGCAGCATCTTCTACTGCTGAACAGCTCTAACTGTCATGAAGTTCTTCCGAATGTTCAAATGGAACTTCCCCGGAGTTTGAAACCATTGCCCTGAGTTCTAGTCTCTGAAGCCATGGAAAACAGACCTGTTCCCTCCTCAATATGACATCCTTTCAAATATTTAAAATAGCTGTCATATTCCCCCCCCCCAGCCTTCTTTTTGAAAGGCTAAGCATTCCCAGCTCCCTAAGCCACTCCTTGTAAGACATTTCTTCCAGACCTTCAACCATCCTGGTCACCCTCCTCTGTACCCGCTCGAGGTTATCAACATCCTGATTCGAACTCAGAATCCTAGCCTGACACTAAGGACACTGATGAAGCTGTTTGGATGAGCAGAGAAACGTTTCTATCTCTCTCAAAAAAAAGAAGTCCAGTTGCCATGACTCAACTTCCAGACACTATCCACTACACCACGCTGGATATACACTTGTATATCCAGTCTGATGGCGCAGTGGCTAAACTGCGGCACTGCAGCCAAATCTGTGTTTACGACCCAGGGTTCAATTCCAGGTAGCAGTCTGGAGGTTCATTCAGCCTTCCATCCTTCCATCCTTCTAAGGTGGATAAATGGAACACCCAGCCCGTGGGGTGCAGGTACAATGCAGCTTGCATAATTTAATTAAAAACTACTCAGATAGTGCTTTGAGAACTATGGGGTGGTATATAAGCAGCACGCTTGGCTGGTTTACTTTTGTTTAAATGCCATCAATTCAACGCGGCTACTCTCCTCCAGTTTACCCATAAGATTCCAGCCTGTTTTGTTTTTAATAATATTTGCATTTAAACTATATTGTGAGCTGCATCTGCTATGCGTTTGGGAACGAAGATGTAAATAAAACGTCACGAAACGACTCCAGGCCAGTGCCATGTGGCTGCTTTGTCTCGCAGAGAATGGAGACCAGTTGTAATATGGAAAGTGCACTGAAAGGCGCGGATAAAAGATTGTCCAGTTTTGCCGTCATTTCTCCCAAACAGCTCCCAAACGGTGGGAACCCACAGTCAAACACACCGAAGCCTTTCACATCTCACCTCCTACGCCTGTCGCTAAACATCCTGTGGGATTCTGCTTTAAAATGCCCCCCATTGGAAGCAACGAGGCCAATTCATTTGAGGGCCAAAATTGGTCTGCTGTTTCTCGGAAACGGATCCCGTGTACGGCAAACGGCCTTCCACATCGCTTGGTTTTCTCTATGCAAGCTCCATCGGACATCAGCCCCTTAAAAAATTGAGGGGCGGAGGGAAGCAATACCCTTCAGTGCATTCCTCCCTTCATAACCCCTCCCCCCCTACACACACACACCTCTTCCTACCAACTCATAATCCCCCTTTTGTGGGCCAGAGGAGGAACACTAATCTTACCAAATTGTACGTCCACGCTTTATCGCCACCGCAGGCTAAAAATCAAAGCGTGTTGGACATAAACGGCTTAAATCGGCCCATTAGAAGTTTGCGTCACCATGGCCAGCTGTAAAGTTAGTTTTGGCAGGCATCGTTCTCGACATATTATCAGCTGATTTAAATACTAATGGCCCGGTAACCGCATTTGAGGAGAATAATGTCCGTCATAACAGAAGCCATAAAAAAAAAGAGCAGCTTCCTCCATAGACTTTCATGTGTTTTTCGAAGGATCACTCCCACCTGGATATGATGAGTCTTTAAAATCAATCGTTAAAAAGTCGAGGCTTCGTTAAAGCGAGGTAGGCGGCGGCGGCAATAATTAGTGGAGTGTTCATCTATCAGTCGAGGAGAAGACCTCCCCTCTCACAAAAGTCTATTGAAAAAAGATTTGGAGATATCATTCATTCTAAGCCCAAACGCCAGGGGGCCTCTTCCCTCTGTTTGGCTAGAAACCAACCACCCCAACACACACACACACACACACACACACACACACACACACACACACACACCTTGGCACCAGCTTTGACTCCATCTGTAATATGCCTTTGCGAGGGCTCTATTATTGTAGCGCTCAAAACGCACTATAATCATTAATTGGGTTTTACAGTAACTTACCTGGACTGCGTTAAAGGCAGAAATGTTGTGTTTTCCAGCCTCCATGGTAGTCTGGAGATTCAGTGCAGATTCCGATTCATCCTGATGGAATGTAGACTGGAAGCTTCTGGTAGCATGGCTGCTACCATCTGTTTCTTTCAGAAAATAAAATGTAAAATTAAAATGCAAGCTGAGCTCAAAAGCGCTTGGGCTGCCAAGGGCTAGGGATGCTGGCAGAGGGTTGTTTGCCCTGCGTTTTATTTTATTTTTTTCTGCCAGAGAACCTCGTTCTTATTTCCTGAATTGACATGGAGAGCAAAGGAGCCTGAGCGCTCTGATGCCAGCAGGGCACAGAGTCCGTTCCGGATTTTTAGTCCGAACTCATTGCGGGACCTGACGAAGGAGGTGGGTTTCTTTCAGGGGGGTTGGGGCTCAGCACTTTGGAGAGGTTCTGTAAAGTTCAGGCTAAAGCCCGAAGTGTAGTCAACACACTGATGTTGGAGCCACAACTGCTTTTACAGTGGAAGAGAGAAGAATCGGAGCAAAGTGGGAATGATGGAACACAAGCAATGTGAAATGAACCCAAACGCAATAGAGACTGGGAACCCTTTATTCCATGCAGCGGTTAAGGGGGAGGGAGGAGATAAATCGCAAGCATAATCCAGCATTGAAAAATGTGTTTGTATATGAAACAGGTATTCAGAGCCAGGCTTCAAGAGCTAAGTACAGCGAAACCTTCCATTTGGATCGTTTAGAATAGATAGTTTAAAAGCATTCAATCTTCTTCTTGTCTTTTTCAGTATTTCGGATGGCCATGGCCATAAACACAATATGAAAGAAATATAGGCCGCTATACCATTGTATATAGTAAGTCGCACAACAGACCTTATAAGGTGATAAGGCCGTGTGTGAAGCATCGTTTTGAGTCTGTGGCCTCCTCCAAATGTGTCAGCCCCTCCCCCCAAGACATATGCCCTCCCCCCCAAGTTGAGAATGGCTGGTTTAAAGTTCGGAAAATGTACGAAAGAATTGGCAAGTGTGGGAAACATATTATCAGCAGCCAAAACAAATGACATTTCTCACCCGTTTGGATTGGATTCAGGCGCCCCCTTCCCATCAGCTTTAGCACCGGGAAACGAATATCTGACTTCTCACCCGCCCCGCACAGATTCCATCTTTGTTCAGTACTTGATTTCATAGAATCCTAGAGTTGGAAGAGACCTCAAGGGCCATCCAGTCCAACCCCCTGCCATGCAGGAACCCCCATCATAGTATTTCTGACAGGTGGCCATCCAGCCTCTGCTTAAAAACCTCCAAAGAAGGAGACTGTGATGTAACTACTTATACAACTTACCTGGATTGTTATTACTGCAAAAGCTTCTTGACCCCTCCATGTACTGTTGTTAGACTGGGCGGAGTGTGGGTGCTTGTTGCTTGACTTCCCAGTTATTATTATTACAGTGGTACCCCGACTTAAGAGCAGCTTGACTTAAGAGCGGAAAACTGTTGGCGTTTTAACTGCCGCCAGTTAAAACGCCAACAGCGGATATGGTCCGCTCGACTTACAAATATTTTTTCATTTTTAATTTATTTATTTTATTTTATTTTTTCATTTGTTTAGATAAGTACCCCGACTTAAGAGTAGTTCGACTTAAGAGCATGCATTCAGAAAGGATTAAAGTTGAGATACCACTGTATTTTTATTTTACTGCAGAATCATCTGAATGTGCATCATAAGAAGGCATGACTTGCTGGATGCCACAGTAATGCTAAGAAAAATTAGGAGTAGCAGGGAAAGAGCAAGACCCAATACGAGATGGATTGACCCCTTAAAGGAAGCCACAGGCTTGAGTCTGCAAGAGCTGAGGAAACCTGTTAAGGGCTGGATGTTTTGAAAGCTGCTCATTCTTAGGGTCGCCATAAATTAGAGGCATAATAAAGGCAAATTTTATTTTATTGCTCCAGAGAAAACAGAGAAAAAGAGTGGGTTTACGGGCTTACAATAAACAGCGACAGCTCCTCTGCTCTCCAAAGGTCTCCCCTAATAAGGCTCTCACACAGAGAATCAATAATTAAGCCAACAGAAGCAAACCAACTTTACAAATCAATTACATTCTGGAGCACATATCAAATTGGATCAGGGACTTATCATTCTACACTTTCTTTTTTTTAAAAAAAATGCAAATTTTAAAAGTGTCTGGTAAGCAAACTCCCAAAGCTAGCTGCCCAGAACTTGGCAGATTTAGTCCTGTCTTTACAATTTATTATGTCTACAAATTTCATGCACATCAGTGGAAACCCCTTTTTTAAAAGCTGCAGAAAAAAGTATCTTGGGTTTTCAATTCAAGTCAAAAGGAATCCGGCCACCCCAATTTAGAGGCTGACTCAGATCTAGGAGAGGAATAGCTGTGGACTAGAGATGGGCATGAAATGAACAATTTTTTGTTTCCGTTTTCATTTTTTCGTTTCATTTACGTAACCAAACGACAAACGAATTTTGTCTCTAAAATGAAATGAAACGAACATAAACACCGGAAATTTTGTTGTGCGTTTCGTTTCCGTTACTGCAATATGAGTGAATCGCTTAAAATCCTAAAAAAAAATCACAAAAAAATGAAATAAATGGTAACAAAATGGTAACGAAACAAATGAAAACAAAAACGAATTTTTTGCAAAAATTCATGAAAAACGGAAACAAACCGAAACGGACCCTCCAAATGACAAACGAAATGCTATTTTTTTTATTCGTGCCCATCTCTACTGTGGACTGGATCAGGAGACATCCCGAAGCCATCATGCAAATGCCAAAAACTTTTTTTAAATGTAGCAGAGAACAATAATGGGCAAAACTGACAGCTAACAACAGCTGACAGAGAAAGAGTGCCAAAAGCCAGTGAGGAGACATTATGAGGTCAAAAAACCTCTCCTTCCAAGTGCAGCTTTCCAGGCTGCATTTGGTGGAGTGGGCATGGCAGCCTTAGTTGAATTGAGAGGTGGAAGGGTGCCCACCTGTGTCTCTCCACTGTAGGTGTTGTACCTACTCACACTTTTGCTTCGCCATTTCATCAAGCTCAAAACAGAGGCCTTCAGAATTTTTGATTGGTCTGGGTATTGTTGAAAGCACAGCCTGATAAGTAGGAGATAGACCATGCCTGAGGCGCCCACCTCTGTTGAGAGAGCATTGAAACCCCCCTCTCAATCTTTCACCACCAAGGCCACAGCTAAGGACCCATTCTTGATAGGTTTCAGCACCTTAGGCCATTGTTCACCTTAAGGCTATGGATACTATTGTCTCTCTTAACGAGCCTATTCAGGCCATTGTTCATCTTATGAGCCTAATTCAGACCAGGGTGACAAGAGGTCAAAGCTGACTATAAGATGGAGGACTCACACTAGCTGTATTCAGACTGAGGAAGCTGTTTGGATGAGCAGCGAAACGTTTCTGTCTCGCAAGAAAAAGAAGTCCAGTAGCCATGACTCAACTTCCACGCCATGTGTAAGCTGCTCTCGCTTCTGTCTCCTCCCAGTAACCACTGTACAGGTCCTAAATGTTCAGAGAAATCTCTGATTGAATTTGTGAGTAGCCTATGTATGATTAAACTCCTGCTTTGAAAAGCTGGGGAGTCCAAGTCGTCAAAAAAACCTCCAGTTTATGAACATTACACGTGAGCACGAAACAGAAAAGCCATGGTTCGGATTCGTCTGTTTCAGGCCCACCCTTGGTTTGGTTCGGTTTGGGTTTGTATATTTTTTTAAAAAATTCGTACGAACCCAAACCAATCCGAACCAGTTCAGGTCGACTTACCGAGCAGGGGCAGGGGTGGGGGCCGGGTGATCCTGGCCCTGGCAGCAAGGGCCTTTTGAGGCACTGACCCCAAGCCAGCACCTCTACAGGCCTACATTCCTGCCAGGACCAGGAGGTCTGTGGCAACGAGGACAAAGTAGGAGGGGGTAACAAAAAACAAAGCGAACGAAATGGAAAGTTCTGTTTCGTTTCGATTCGTTTTTCTTTGATGAGTTGGTTTGTTATTCGTTTTGTTAGCGAACACAACGAATAATGAAAAACGAAGCAAATTAAAAGTTCATTTTGTGCCCATCTCTAATGAACATGGGATATTGTGTTTCTGTAGCTATTTTGATAAAAGCCAGGAAAGGGCCCAGTATGGCTACACAATCTTGTGTCTGTGAAGATTCTCAGTCATTCAGGTGAGTTTATCTGGAAGTTGAGTCATGGCTACTGGACTTCTTTTTTTGAGAGAGAGATAGAAACGTTTCGCTGTTCATCCAAACAG
>JAHTLZ010000330.1:1086417-1104879 GCA_023846285.1 Phrynocephalus versicolor
CATCATCATCATCATCATCATCATCATCATCATCATCATCATCATCACATAAGAAGAGCCATGCAGTATCAGACCAAAGGCCCATCTAGTCCAGCTTCCTGTATGTCACAGTGGCCCCACCAGATGCCTCTGGGAGCACACGAGACTAGATCTCTGTCTTCTGATCCCACTCCCCTGCATCTGGCCCTTGAAGTACCCCGGTTTTAAGCCTGGAGCTGACACATCTCCATCATGGTTTGTAACCTAGCATGGAATTGGCCTTCTTCACTGCTGCCACACACTGGGTAGACACCTTCATGGAGCTGTCCACCAGCACACCAAGATCTCTTTCCTGATCCGTCATGGATAGCTCAGAGCCCATGAGTAGATAGGTAAAGTTTGGGGGGGTTTTTTTGCCCCAATATGCATTACTTTACATTTGGCTACACTGAAACGCATTTGCCATTTTGCAGCCCATTCCCCATCATCATCATCATCATCATCATCATCATCATCATCATCATCATCATCATCATCATCCCCTGCCCTCAGGTCTTACAGGGGACCCTCTTCATGGTTTACTAAGTAAAGAGACGACTCAGAAGTGGTTGATCATTCCCTTCTTCTGGGGTTATCCTGGGACCTTTGTGCAGCTTGCCCAAGGTCACCCAGGCTGGCTCCACTCCCAGGAAACCGAGTGGGGGAATCGAACTCTCAACCTCTGGCCCCACAGCTGGAAACCACTGAGCTATACAGCCAAACCAAATTCAATAGGCGTGAGCTATTTCCATTCCAGAGGAGATGCGACCACATTGCTCCTACTTCCTATAAAGATGGGCTGCTTTTCCAACAATCCAATTAAAATATAGAGGTGGCAGATCTAGTTCATCAACAGGAAGAGAGAAGGCTCCATGGGGATGGAAGCACAGACCTTTAAAGACTTAACCCTTCAGTCTGGGTGGTTTGTGGGCAGTTTTCACTTCTACCCATCTTCATATAGTGCTTTAAAAAAAAAAAGGACTAAATGCCTCTCTAACCTATTCATGAAGATATTTTGAATTTCTTCTTTTTTAATGAGCTAAAGACAATTCTCACCCATCTCTAGGAAGAAGTTACACCAGTCCTTTTCTGCAAGGACCATTACAACACAGAAACAGGGTGGATCCTTCCAGTGGATGGTAGGTTGGATTTGGGAGATATTCCTTAAAGCTACTTAAAGATGCTCCCGAGATAAACATTCACCGGGGGGGGGGGGAACAGTGCATTTCCAAAAGAGAGAACCCTCTCATCTGCTGGGTAACTCCTTCAGCAAGGGCATTGCATTATCAGACTGGTTCTTGGTTGTTGCAGTGCTACGCCCCTCACATCATGCACACTGAGATAATAATACATCCATGTGCATTACAGATGGGCACAAAATGATTTTTTTATTCATTTCGTTATGTAACAAAATGAATAACGAACCTAGGAGTAAAATCGAAATGAAACAAAACAAACCGGGAAAAATTGGTTTGTTACATTTTGTTTCGTTAATGGTGGCACACGAAGAAATGAGCTGTTTTAAAACTCTTTAAATGGATGAGAAACACTTCAAAAATATCATAAAAATGTTTTATGCCTGATTATAGCTATTAGGTTGATGCCAGTGATGTAAAACATCTAAAAATGTGTTTTTATAGAGATCTTTTTTCCATGGGACAAAATGTTAATGGTGGTGAATCTGTGCAGAATGGCATTTTTAAGGTATTAAAATGTCCTGAATATACTTAAGAACCCAGCAAAAATTAGTTTTCTGCCTGATAATACCTAGCAGGGTGGTGAAGAGTGCTTAAAATGTCAATTTATGTATTTTCTCAGATCACTTTTTTTGTTTTGTTTTTGAATGTTTTCCATTTGGTCTGGGGCGTGGGACGCTCGCACGTGGTCAAATGGATTAAATCGCGCAAAGCGGGTAAAAACGAATAACGAACCAACAAACCAACAAAACGAATCTTTTCAAAAAAAATTCATTAAAAACGAAATGAAATGAAGCCTTAAACGAAACAAAACGAAATGAATCACCATTTTTTCCGGGTCGTGCCCATCTCTAATGTGCACTTGTGCTTTCCATCAAGAGCCACATTCCAGGAGATTTGGGGTCATCCAAAAGGAAGCAGAACATCCATCTGAAGAGACAATTAGATTTTGGCACATGCAAAAAAAATTATATTCAACCATTACCCAAGAGGCACCATGAACTGTACCAAAAATGTTCTATTCCTCCCTCCTTCCCACACACCCCTATCAATGTTTGCACCACTGGTACAAAATGTGCAGAATGAATGTCCTTTTCCTTTGAAAAGAAAAGCACAGCACACACACTCACGAGCCTTCTGGGTGATTGTTCTGGAAGATGCAAGGAATCATAGCACACTTCTAAATCTTAATATTGAACGATAGAAACCAGCAGCTACCCTTGTTTCGTGCTATCTGCAGCTAAACCTTCTGGCTCGGGTGGAAAAAAATATATATTTGAGGTGAGCAGAGACTATCTCTTCCTTGCGCAGGCGAGAAGGAACATTTTGCATTTTTTGGTTCTAGTGCACAAGAATGAGAATCATAGAATCCTACAACAGCAAGAGCTGGGTGGGACCTCAAGAGGTCATCTAGTCCAGTCTCCTGTCAGTACAGGAAGTCTACATCAGAAGCATCTGTGACAGACGCGCCCCCCCCCATCCTTGTTTGTAAAACTCTAATGAAATGGAGCCCACCGTCTATGGATCTAGTTCATTCCACTGTCTAAACAGTTCTTGTTGCCAATAAGTGCTGCTGTTCTCAGAAGTATGCAGACATAAAGAACACAACCCAATCCACAAATATAAAATGCAAAAAGAAAGGCAGTACTCCTAAGAACTCATGATGGCAGATGCAAATAAAAGGCAAACTATAAAATAGGTAATAACAAAATAAAGTAAAATAAAACTAAATAACAAACAGTTGTAAAGGGAAGATATCCTGAAAGATCCTTTCCATATGTTATTCTTGTGCATAATAAGCAATTACCCATCTTCAATTTGTGTCTCTGTTTTCCCCCCAGTTAAATATACAACTTTACGTTTCCCCGCTGTTGTAACTCATTATGTTTCTTTTGGCCCACTTACCCAATCTGCTAAGGTCAACTTGAATTGCGATTCTATCCTCTGAAGTATTAGTTATCCTTAACGTCGGGAAGATTTACCCTAACTGATACAATAATTCGGAATGATGAAATATCATCATGTACTGTCGTTCCATTTCTAGGCGGTGGGAGAACCTAGCGGTTCACTTGGCTTCCCCCTGCAACTCCTCACTGCATCTTCATGTAGCTGAGGCCATTTTTACGAAAGGGGGAAAAATAGTTCTACTCAACTGGGAATGCAGCCTCCACTCAGGCTTCCTTATTGAGTTTCAAAAGGAGATATATGCCCCCCCTCCCTCCGAAGATGCCTCCAGCAGGTGAAGAGAGCCCACACAGCCACTATGAGTTAAAAAATATAACCCAGCGTCCATCTCTTTGGTGACAAAACTGTAAACAAGCAGACGGATGGAAAGGTACAACTTCAACGGGCAGCATTTATGAACGCCTTCCATAACTCCCGACAGCTTCCAGATTGGTCATTGGCGCCAGCCACACGCCAAAGGGGTGGTTAATGGGACAACCTCTAAGATGGGCAATGGAGCCAAAGAGTTTTGGAAAGAAAAGAGATCCATCATCTTTACGGCGGCCTCCCGACGCCGCGGCGCTACGACGGGCCACGGCTCGTTCTGCAGCGGCAATGAAAGCGCTTTTTGTGTGTGTGTCTGCTGATTTCAGAAGGGTCTGTTCGCCAATTTGAGGGAATGGAAGTGAGCTAATGGCCGCCATCTGTCTTTTTACCTCATGGAGCAAGAACCAAAGACACAGCGCAAGGAAAGGAACAGCCGTCAAAAGGGGTGTTAAGCCCGGGAATAAGAAGCATTTGTTACTTTTCCATGAGGGATATTAAGGCGAGCTGCACGGAGGCAAAAGATTCCAGGGGATTTGTGCTTCTCTCGTCTCAGGGTTGCTATCTTGATTTTATTCCGAGACATTTTACTGGCGACAAAGCTATGTGCAACAAAATTGAGCTTGACTGTACCCTTATTTCAAAACCCTCAAGTTCCTGTGCCTGTGTTGGGTAAACATAAGAACATAGCATAAGAAGGGCCATGCTGGATCAGGCCAAAGGCCCATCTAGTCCGGCTTCCTGTATCTCACAGTGGCCCCGCCAGATGCGTTTGAGAGCGCATGAGACTAGATATCTGTCTCCTGATACCACTCCCCTGCATCTGGCCCTTGAAGTACCCCAGTTTTAAGCCTGGAGATTACACATCTCCATCATGGTTTGTAACCTGGGATGGACTTTTCCTCCAGGAATCTGTCCAATCCCCTTTTGAAGGCATCCAGGCCAGATGCCATCACCACCTCCTGTGGCAGGGAGTTCCACAGACTAAGAACATGCTGGTTAAAAAATTTCGTTTGTCTGTTCTCACTTTCCCAACCCTCAATTTGAGTGGATGTCCCCTAGTTCTGGTATTTTGTGAGAGGGAGAAGAGCTTCCCTCTATCCACTTTACTCATGCGTTGCATTATTTTGTACGTCTTAATCCTCTCCCCCTCAGACGCCTTTTTTCCAGTGTTGTGTCGTTACAGTCATGACCGACTCTTCGTGACCCCATGTCCATGGAGTTTTCTTGGCAGGAATACTGGAGTGGTTTGCCAGTTCCTACTCCAGGCGCCTACAGCACCTGGTATTCCCTGGTGGTCTCCCATCCAAGTACTAACCAGGGCCGACCCTGTTTAGCTTCCGAAATCAGGTGAGAACGGATGTGATTAGGGCATCTAGGCAGCTTTTTCCAGACTAAAGAGCCCCAAATGTTTTAGCTCTTCCTCATAATGGAGGTCCCCCAGCCCAGTAATCATTTTAGTTGCGCTCTTCTGCACCTTTCCTGGTTCCACTATGTCTTTTTTGAGATGTGGTGACCAGAATTGTAAACAATACTCCAGATTCAGCCGTACTATTGTTTTGTACAATGGCACATAATGTTGGCTGTTTTATTTTCAATCCCCTTTTTGATAATCCCTAGCATGGAATTGGCCTTCTTCACCGCTGCCACACACTGGGTACATGCCAGCTTCACCACTACCATAATGAGGGAGCTCTTAGGATGTTAGCACATGTGCTGTTGATCTCCAAGATTGACTACTGCAATGCTCCCTACATGGGGCTGCCCTTGAAACTAACCCGAGGGCCACAATAGCTCCACAATATAACTGGTGTTATGCTTGAACACATCTCCCCAATCTTGGCTTGCCTGATACTGGTTCTTTGTTGTGTCCTGGGTCAGGATCAAGGTTGCGGGGCCACCAGGTTTTCTCTGGCCACACTGAGGGGGGCTGCAAAAAATATCTTCTAGGAGCCAGGCCTTCTCGGTTGTGGCACCAGCTCTTTGGAATTGCCTCCGGGTCAAGGTGCACCCCACTCCCTCCCTGCCCACCTTTAAGAGGTTGTGCTCTTTAGAAAATCTTTTGATGGAAACGTCTCAAGAACTTGCTACCAGCTCTAATAATCCAGTCCAGAGTTAATGTCTCTGACCTGTTCATCTTGTGGGGCTGAATTTGTTTTATTTTTATATTTTATTATCCTTATTATAGTTCAATTTGTTGCGACTCTTTATTTGACCTTATTGATTGTAAACCGGACAGAACAGCACTTTGCATCCATCAGGCAGCACAAAAGACTAAGGGCCTTTTCACATGACCCCTGAGATCCACTGGCCACTTAGACTCGGACCAGAGATCTTGGGGGTTCGTTGCTCTTCCTGCGTCCCCACCCCTCCGCACTTCCTTGCTCCTGTCTGCGTGAGGGGAGGGAGGAAAAAAAGGGACAAAAGAATGCAGGCTCACTTCCGTCTGCTGGTCCAAGCCGCCCCGAGCCCGGTCGTCGTCCTGATTCCTTTTCCTAAAGGGGCGGGAGGCAAAAAAAAAAAAAAAAACAGAAGCGAGGAGAGCCCGGCACTCACCAGATTACATCCTGATCTGGGGATTTTCACCCTCCAAGAGCAGGTACATGAAAAGTGCACTGGGACGCGCTTAGGTGGGCGTGGTTGCACTTAATTTCCTGCAAACTCCGGAGCTGGTGGGGAAACAACTGTAAGCTCCGGAGCTGGCAGCCATTTGCGGAGGAGTTTAGGGGTCGTGTACAAATACCGTAAGGAATTAATTACTAAAGGGTAAGTTTTCTCAGGTACTCCCCCCAGGTAACAACCATACCCCCCTCTCAGCTGTCTGATCCTTGTGTGCTCCAGGGTCAGACAGCTTGCGACGGGTGCATACTTGTGCCCTCTCAAACCTGCCATTGAACACCACACCTGGAGGCGAACAGGCGCCATTTGCTGTTTTGCTTCAAGGAGCTAAATGTCTTTGAATGTCCCTGTATCTGCAGGAACAAAATGCCTTAGTCACAAGAAGGGTGCTAGCTTACCCTTGCGTAAGGGAGGAGGGAGACGTCGCTGCTGCGAACTGACACTCATTCATCGAGATGGGCACGAAATGAACAATTTTTCGTTTCTGTTTTTGTTTTTTTGTTTTCTTACGCAACGAAACGACAAACAAATTTTGTCTCTAAAATGAAACGAAACAAACAGAAACACCGGAAATTTTGTCGTGTGTTTCGTTTCCGTTACTGCAATACAAGTGAATTGCTTAAAATGTTAAAAAAAATCACAAAAAATTGAAATAAATGGTAACGAAATGGTAACAAAATGAATGAAAATGAAAATGAATTTTTTGCAAAAATTCACGAAAAATGGAAACAAACCGAAACGGACCCTCCAAATGACAAACGACAAATGAATTTTTTTTTATTCGTGCCCATCTCTACTCATTCAGGGTGCTGCATTTCTCAGGCCTAATCACGTGATTGGGCATAGGAAACCATGACAGAAAAGGAGTTATGGGAGGGTGGGTACATTTACACACTTGGCAGCTGGCTGAGAGGCCACCACTGCAGAGCTGCTGTGAAAAGTAAACAGGCTCCAGAGAACCGGAGGGACATTTCTGTCAGGGCTGCCCTCAAGCCTCAGAAAGATCTACCATGCTGTTTTTGCAATGGATCGCACGGCAGGGCCAGAGGTGGAATGGGGTGGTTGTGTGATCTGCACCTCTCAGGATTCAGCTACTGGTGACAACGAGAATAGACCAATGTTGGCATTCCAGGAGTGGCCAGGCTGGCTCAATAAATACAGTGGTACCTTTTATAAAGGAATTAATTCATTCCGAATGAAATCCTGTTAAGCAAATTTTCCTTTGTACAAATTTCCCATAGGAAGGCATTGAAAACAGAGTAATCCCTAATCATAACCGTTTTTCTGTTGTACGGATTCGCCCCATTAAGCGATTTCCCCCTATCTCCGGAAATGTTTCCCTTTAAACAGATTTTCTGTTAAACAAACTACAGTGGTACCTGGTATAAAGGAATTAATTTGTTCCAAATGAAATTATGTTAAGCAAAATTTCCTTTATACAAATTCCCATAGGAAAGCATTGAAAATGGAGTAATCCCATTTTTATGTTGTACAGATTTTCCCCATAGGCAATTATGTTAAGCAAATTTCCCCTATGTCTGGAATGTTTTATGTTCTACAAATTTTATGTTATACAAGCTGTTTGTTATACAAGGGTCCACTGTACTTGTTATATGAGAGTCCACTGTAAACAGACAGACAGACAGACAGACAGACAGACAGACAGACAAAGGTAACCTTCCCCATCTCAGCTCTAGACACAGCCACTTCCTGTGCTCTGAGTATTTTTCACTGTATGTGGCTGGACTGTACCATCTAAGAGGGGCATTCTGGGACAGAGAGCCTGCCTCTTGCAGACTCTGCACTCTTACAGGCACATCCAAAGCGAAGCAGTTCCAGGCAGTGATGGGGATTCAAGTTGCAGTGCTCACTGTCATGTCAGACTTAAGTCACACCAGCGGCTCAGCTCAGCCTCAACTCTCCCCACCCCCCACCCCCAATGACTTGAATTAGACTTGGAACTCACCCACCCTCCCTATTTTCTGGAAAACCCTTGTTTTAAACAGGTACTCGGACTTGTGACATGTGACTCGGGACTTGGTATCAAAGACTTGGTATCAAAGATGCCGACTTGGGACTTGGTGGTACCAAAGAGGCAGACTCAGACTTGGGTTGTATCACCAAAGAATTGGACTTAGACTTGGTCCCAAAGACTTGGACCTGGGACTTAATACCAAGGACTCAGACTTTGGGCCTGGTACAACAGATTTGCACTTGGGACTTGGGATCTGGTACAAAAGACTTGGACTTGAGACTTGGTCCCAAATATACATCAGACTTGAAATCAAAGACTTGGGTTTGGGACTTGGCACCTAATATTTGGATTTGGGACCTGGTACAAAAGACTTGGACTCTTGACTTGGTGCCAAAGATTTATACATCAGACTTGAAATCAAAGACTTGGATTTGGGACTTGCTACTAAAGAGTCAGACTTGGACTTGGGACCAAATATTTGGATTTCGGACTTGGTACTGAGGACTCCGACTTGGAACATGGTACAATAGACTTGGATGTAGGACTTTGTCCCAAAGACTTAAACATTGGATTTGAAACCAAAGACTTAGAATTGGGACTTGGTACCAAAAGGTCAGACTTGAACATGGCACTTGGTACCAAGAATTTGGGCTTGGGATATGGACCCAAAGAGCTGCCAACATCCCTGGCTCCAGAAACCTCTCAATGTCCCTGAGCAGGCTGACCGGCTCCTACCCAACATTAAACGGCAGGGGAAAGTCCAATCCAGAGTTTGCTTGGCAAGATCCTGCACCCCTACGGCAGGCTGAGGCCCACAACAGCCACAAAACCCTTTCCACTGCAGCCTATGAGCAGCCTATGTTCTATAACTTTTCTCCGAAACAATCTACCTGCCTTGTTCTTCGGAACTATGTTTTATTGCACTACCGATCTCATTGTCGGGAAGTTTTCTCCTAAACGATTCTGCCCCAAAATCTTTCCTGGCATAAGAAAGGAACCTTTCCCCTCCCTTCCCCCCCTCCTCCCTTGGCAACCACAGGGAAGAATTGATCTGTCATCTTTGTAACAGCCACTTATGTATTTGAAAACTATGATCATCCGCTATCATCTCAGATTGACAGAAAGTATACTTTTGCTGGGTGGTCGCATATGATGCCATCTTGAAATAAATACCATGCCTTCAAGATGCTACATAAATTGTGCCTTTTTATTCTCTACTTTTTTTTTTTAAAAAAAGTATTTTATCTAAACCTCAGGTTCTTGACAAATCAAACCTGAAGAACAATCCAGGTTTTCTTTAAGCCCACACAGTCACTTTTGCATTCCTGTGTATACCAACTGTCCTTCACCGTATCTGATTGTGGTGTTTGGGGATTGTCTATAGGTCCCTGACATTCAAACGGTTTCTTGCATGACTTCAGAATTCCATTGGATCAAGGCTCGTGGACACGGGTAGCTGAGATGAAGTGTCAAACTGCTGGATAGATCATCGGATTAGGTTTCTGATGGCAGAACCAGATTGCCTCCTTAACAGGGGCTGGACTGATCCATAGCAAAGCAAAGCAAAATGTTCTGTTGATATACCGCCCCATAGTGCTTACATCACTCTCTGATTTAATTATGCAGGCTACACATTGACCACCCCCCAGCAAACTGGGTACTCATTTTACCAACCTCGGAAGGATGGAAGGCTGAGTGAACCTAGAGCTGGCTACCTGGGATTGAACCCTAGGTCGTGAGCGCAGTTGTAGCTGCAGTACAGGCATTTAACCACTGTGCATCGAGGCTCTGGTCCAATCCATCCCAGAGTTCTATGTTGATGATCATGATGATTATCTCTAATGAACTAACAGATAGGCCAGTGGTTTAGGTCTCTAGAGCCAGAGGTTGAGAGTTCAATTCCCCCCTGGGCATCCTTGACAGGGGGTGGATCCCATGATCCGTGAGGTCTCTTCCAATTCTACAGAGCTAGGATGGTTGTTATAGAACTGCTCAGAACTCTGGCTGAGCAGTCAGATGCCTGGGGAGTTCAGTCCTCCACAAGGGTCCCTTCCAGCAATGCATGCCTAAAATTAATCCATGGGGGACTGTGGATTGCATTTTAAAAGCACTCTCCAAAGTGCTGAAACTCTGTTGGGAATAGGGCTCAACGTCTTTGACAGCTCCTGTCAAGTTCTGAGTAAAATCTGGAGCAGATTCACTTCCCCACGAATTTCAGAACCACCACACTCCACCAAGCATATGTAGAATATATACGGATGATAGGGTTGGCTTTGATCCACCTACTAGTGGCTCTCCATGCCATATAGTTCTCCAGGCATCGGTAAATATATACAGACACACGGACAAGAAAAGGTCTTGCCAAAAGATTTTGTGTGTGGAACAACTTTGTGTTGAATAGGTCTGTAATATACATACTGGTGGCAATCATCTGAACAGGTACAGGGCATGGAGATTAGCAATACAGTGGTACCTTGTATAAAGGAATTCATTCGTTCCCAATGAAATTATGTTAAGCAAATTTTCCTTTATACAAATTTCCCATAGGAATGCATTGAAAACAGAGTAATCCCTAATCACTACTATTTTTATGTTGTACGGATTAGCCCCATAGGCGATTCTGTTAAGCAAAATTCCCCTATCTCTGGAATTTTTTTATGTTGTACAGATTTTATGTTATACAAACCATTTGTTATACAAGGGTCCACTGTACTACCCTTGATCTTAGTCTGAGATGTGATATTAGGAGTGCATATTCTTGTCTTTGTTCACAAGCAAAGATGAGGAACAGCGACACCCACCTTTTTGCTAACAAAGATGCTGCAGAATTTCCTGCCTTTGTTGATTGGCACAGGCAATGTTTTGCGCCAAATTAAAAACAAACAAAACCCCCTTTTGGGGGCCAATCTGTTCCTTTTGGTGCAGAAAGGTGCAGTTGATGGAGTTCTGAGAATTATATGAGTTGCTTCAACCTAAGCAGACTGATTCTTATTTATGAATTTGAAGCACTGGATGGGTTCTTTGCATCTTTCCTAACAGCATCGATCCTTCTGCGTTGAGACACAGAATTTCTGCAGCCCCCAGAGGTCTGTTGGAATTCTCCCAGGCAGTCTTCTTGAAGCTTCAGTCAAAAATCTGAAGTCCAGACAGGTGTATTTAAGTTCATAAGATAATGGGTTCAAACTCTGGCAACTAGTTTCATTCTGTAAAGAAGACAGGGGGAATGGAGGTGAAGGGTTAAAACTGTGTGGGAGTTGCAAGGGATTATGGGTATGGTTTTCTCTGCCCATTAAGCTGTTCCTAGGAGGTTTCTTAAAATACTAGTAATCCTTTTGCAAAAATAGGTTGCAGTCCACTATTATAAATAAAAAAAGGAACATTGGAAGCTTTTGAGTGTAAATCACTCTTTTCAAAGAAGATCCCAGAAGTTCAGACATGGTGAAAGATGTGCTTTACCAGGAGGTTACTTTTAAAGTCCTTGGTTAGATGATGTTCTTAAAGTCCATGGCTAGATGATGTTGCATAGAGATGGGCACGAATCAAAAAAATGGCATTTCGTTTGTCGTTTGTCATTTGGAGGGTCCGTTTCGGTTTGTTTCCGTTTTTCATGAATTTTTGCAAAAAATTCATTTTCATTTTCATTCATTTTGTTACCATTTCGTTACCATTTATTTCAAATTTTTGTGATTTTTTTAAAGGATTTTAAGCAATTCACTCATATTGCAGTAACGGAAACGAAACGACGACAAAATTTCCGGTGTTTCTGTTCATTTCATTTCATTTTAGAGACAAAATTCGTTTGTCATTTCGTTACGTAACAAAATGAAAAAATGAAAACAGAAACGAAAAATTGTTCGTTTTGTGCCCATCTCTAATGTTGCAGCCACGGCAGGAGTCTTGTTAGTGGCAAGAAGGGCATTTGTAAAAAACTGCTTCTTAAGTCACACACCTGCTCAAACAAAGGAACATGGGTCATATACCACCCCTACTCCCTTATCCAGATCCATTTGGCACTATGAGACATACAAATCCCTTTTGGCCTGGGCGGCGGGGGCGGTGGGGAAGAAAAAGGTTGATACAGGTGACCCATGTGCTTCATTCTGGGATTGGGGTAAAAAAAATTGTAAGTCCACTAAATTTGCCAATTGGAACTGGATTGAATTAAAGTTATATTACCTAGTGGGTGCAGTCTTGCCCTTTGATGTTGAGAGTTCTTGTGCCTCATTCCAGGTCTCTGGGGAATGCCGGCTCTTTCTTGGTATCTTCACAATTCTATCAAAGCAAAAAAGGGGTTGAGCTGTGTGGCCATCACAAAACATCAGAACCAGCTTAGCCCTGCTTCTCCATTTCTCTGTCTTCTCCACCGGTAGAAAAATGGCTGCTGGAGTCTGAATTCATTACTTTAAGAAATTGAAAACAACTGTCCGGATGTAATTGCTTCATTAAAGCCCCCAGACATTTGGCTGAGAGGGCAGGACACATAATAATGGACTCAAGCTGCCGGAAGCCAGATTTCAGTTGAATATTGGAGGGTGAGCGATGTCTTGACTGTTAGAGTAGTACAACAATGGAGCCAGTGACCTCAGGAGGGGGTGATGGCTCCAAGGCTGGAGGCATTCAGGAGAAAATTGTACCATCATCCGTCAAATCTGCTTTGATTTTGAGTCTTGCCTTGAGCAGCTATGGGTTGGGTGCAATAGCCTTATAGATTCTGTCTGATTCTGTGAAATCCTGCAGACCTCTGGGGCCTGTTGCCCACACAATCTGAAACTCCCATGCCTATATCTGTTAATTATGCTTGTTGGTATGTGTGTGGTTTGTTTCTCAAAGGTAAAGCACACCATAGATATCTTGTGTAAATTAGAGAATCATAGAATCATAGAGTTGGAAGAGACCTCAAGGGCCATCCAGTCCAACCCCCTGCCGTGCAGGAACCCCCATTACAATATTTCCGACAGATGGCCATCCAGCCTCGGCTTTAAAACCTCCAAAGAAGGAGACTCCACCACCCTCCGTGGCAGCATATTCCACTGCCGAACAGCTCTAACTGTCATGAAGTTCTTCTTAATGTTTAAATGGAATATCTTTTCCTGTAGTTTGAAACCATTGCCCCAAGTCCTAGTCTCTGAAGCCATGGAAAACAAATTAGTCCCCTCTTCAATGTGACATGCTTTCAGATATTTAAACGTAGCTATCATATCCCCTCTCAGCCTTCTTTTTGAAAGGCTAAACATTCCCAGCTCCCTAAGCAGCTCCTCGTAAGACATTTCCTCCAGACCCTCAGTCATCCTGGTTGCCCTCCTCTGGACCCATTCAAGATCATAGAATCATAGAATCATAGAATCATAGAGTTGGAAGAGACCTCATGGGCCATCGAGTCCAACCCCCTGGCAAGCAGGAACCCCTTCACAATATTTCCGACAGATGGCCATCCAGCCTCTGCTTAAATACCGTCAAAGAAGGAGACTCTACCACCCTCCGTGGCAGCATCTTCCACTGCCGAACAGCTCTAACTGTCATGAAGTTCCTCCGAATGTTCAAATGGAATCTCTTTTCCTGTAGTTTGAAACCATTGCCCCGAGGCCTAGTCTCTGAAGCCATGGAGAACAAACCTGTTCCCTCTTCAATGTGACATCCTTTCAAATATTTAAACATAGCTATCATATCCCCTCTCAGTCTTCTTTTTGATAGGCTAAACATTCCCAGTTCCCTAAGCCGTTCTTCATAAGACATCTCTTCCAGGCCTTCAACCATCCTAGTCGCTCTCCTCTGCACCCGCTCGAGGTTGTCAACGTCCTTTTTAAACTGAGGTGCACAGAACTGGACACAGTACTCCAGGTGGGGTCTGACCAGAGCAGAATAGAGTGGCACTATCACCTCCCTTGATCTAGACACTATGGTTCTGTTGATGCAACCAAGAATCGCATTGGCTTTCTTAGCTGCCACATCACACTGCTGGCTCATGTTCAATTTGTGGTCCACCAAGACCCCCAAATCCCTTTCACAGGTACTATTCTCTAGCCAAGTGTCCCCCATCTTATATCTGTGCAATTCATTCTTTCTACCTAGATGTAGCACCCTACATTTCCCTCTGTTGAAATCCATTCCATTAGCTTTGGCCCAGACTTCTAATCTGTCGAGGTCCTTTTGGATTTTCATCCGATCCTCTAGGGAATTAGCAACCCCTCCCAATTTGGTATCATCTGCAAATTTAATTAGCATACTCTCTATTCCTTCCTCCAAGTCATTAATAAAGATATTGAAGAGCACTGGACCAAGAACAGAACCTTGGGGCACCCCACTGGTCACGTCTCTCCAAGATGATGAGAGACCATTTATGATCACCCTTTGCGTGCGATCAGTCAACCAATTACAAATCCACCTCACTGTAGCACTATCTATCCCACTTCCTACTAACTTATTGGCAAGAATACCATGGGGAACCTTATCGAAGGCCTTGCTAAAGTCCAGATAAGCAATATCCACAGCATTCCCCTCGTCTATCATGCCTGTAATTCTATCAAAGAAAGAGATCAAATTAGTCTGGCATGACTTGTTTTTAAGAAACCCGTGTTGACTTTTTGTAATGACAGCATTGTTTGTTAGATAATTGCAGACTGATTTCTTAATAATCTGTTCTAGGATTTTTCCAGGAATTGAAGTCAAGCTGACTGGGCGGTAATTATTTGGGTCCTCTTTTTTCCCCTTTTTGAAGATGGGGAAAACATTAGCCCTCCTCCAGTCGATGGGGACTTCCTCTGTTCTCCAGGACTTCTCAAAGATTATTGCCAATGGCTCTGAAATTACTTCTGCCAGTTCTTTTAATATCCTTGGGTGTAACTCATCTGGTCCAGGAGACTTAAATTCATTTAATGTTTCCAGATGTTCCTGTACTATCTCCCTACCTATTCTATGTTGCAATTCCCGTCCTGCCTCATCTACTCTTTGTCCCAGCGGATCTCCTTCTTCCTTTTGGGAGAAGACAGAGGCAAAAAAAGTGTTGAGTAGTTCTGCCTTTTCCTTGTCTCCCGTTAGTAACTGATTATCATTGCCACGCAGAGAGCCTATCGCTTCCTTATTTTTCCTTTTGCTGCGGACATAACTAAAGAAACCCTTTTTATTATCTTTAATGTCTCTGGCTAGTTTAAGTTCGTTTTGCGCCTTCGCTTTTTTTACCATCCCCCTGCATATATTAGCTGTTTGTTTATATTCCTCTTTGGTGCATTTCCCGTTTTTCCATTCCTTGTACTAAATTAAACTGAGGTGCACAGAACTGGACACAGTACTCCAGGAGGGTCCCTGACCAGAGCAGAACAGAGTGGTACTATCACTTCCCTTGATCTAGACACGATGCTTCTGTTGATGCAACCAAGAATCACATTGGCTTTCTTGGCTGCCGCATCACACTGCTGACTCATGTTCAATTTGTGGCCCACCAAGACTCCCAGGTCCCTTTCACGGGTACTATTTTCCAGCCAGGTGTCTCCCATCCTATAGCTATGAAATTCATTCTTTTTACCTAGATGCACCACCCTACATTTCCAGAGAGACCAGAGAGAACTTGGGGTCTGGGGGTTAGGGTTGGGGTTAGGGACTTGCTCTTCCAGCTGGAGTCAAACAAACAAAAAAATCTTGCATGATTTAAAATTCCTCACCATGGTGCTTCTTCATTTAGAAACAGCTCAAAAGGCTGAGGGCTTGGACATCCTGGCTACAGATACATCTCCTGGATCTGAAGCCCCATCCCATGCTTGTAGCAGAATAAGGAAGGAAAAGGAGGTTTGAATATAGGAAAAGCTTCCTGACTGTTACAGTCGTACGGCAATGGAACCAAAGGCCTCAAGAGGTGGTGAGCGCTCCAACACTGTATTCCTGCATCAAACAGGGGGTTGGACTTGATGGCCTTAGAAGCCTCTTCCAACATCACTGTTCTATGATTCTATGATAATGGGCAGCTTAAAATGGCTGAATCACAAGGCAAAGTTGCTGCCTTCTGGAACCCTCCTCCCTAAACATCTCCTCTATCCTGAGAAATAGCATCTTGGCATGAAAAACTCCATTCCTCAGCTGTTCTCCAGGGTATGTGCAAGACATTTTGGTGCAAGCGGACCTGCTCTGTCACAGCTCCCATGCAAAAAGGCCATTCATTAGTGTAAGGTCTTCTGCATGACATGGCATGGAGTCCACCTGGGCCGGCGTGTTTGCAATGGAAAGGGGAGCCTCAGCAGGGACTTCCAGAGCGCTGCTCAAAATTGATTAGAAACAAATTGCCTGTTAATGCCCACAGCAACGCCGGTGGCTTCAGGGTTAGTGGGCTGGGCAATGTGTTCTGGATCTTAAGATAAACCTTGCTGGAATGACACCCAAGTGCTGAATATATTACCCTCAAACTAGTTTCAGGACCTTGGAGAGCTCCTGTAAAATTTCAACAGTGCTGATCCGGAGGCTGCCCATCTCCACTGACTATTTGTCTGGTTAACTGTAGAACAGCTCATAAGAGCATAAGAACCTAAGAAGAGCCATGCTGGATCAGACCAAAGGCCCATCTAGTCCAGCTTCCTGTATCTCACAGTGGCCCCACCAGATGCCTCTGGGAGTGCACGAGACTAGATCTCTGTCTCCTGATCCCACTCCCCTGCATCTGGCCCTTGAAGCACCCTGGTTTTAAACCTGGAGATTATACATCTCCATCATTGTTTGTCACCTGTGAGAGACTTCTCAAAGACCCATGTTTTTCTTCAATATTCTATTTTGGGTTCAGTCCAGGTCCTTGAATTGGCGAAGACTGCAAAGGAATCATAGAATCATAGGATCATAGAGTTGGAAGAGACCTCAAGGGCTATTCAGTCCAACCCCCTGCCATGTAGGAACCAATCAACCTGCTTTACGAAACACTGAACAAATGGAGGCAAGGCTGCTATATACACTGAGTGTTACGTGGTGCTTCCACTGCGTTCTGTGGGGACAGGCAGCCGAAACTTAATATTTTGCCAACTTAGAGTAATGCCATCCGCAGCTGGGTGTCCTACTTCTAATCTTTTGCCTGGTTTTATCAAAATGCTCTGCAAAATCCTTCTTCTTGGGTTGTAATCTCCTATCAATTCTTAGCACTCTTTTGCTGTAGGAAGTTACTTTAATGTTATTAACTCAAATGGGCTTCCTCCCTTTCCTTGTCTGCGGGACGCTTTAGGATTTCCCCAGCAGGTTGGCAGCGCAGAGATAAACCCTGTTGCTCTAAAACTTGCCGGGTTTGAATCTGAAGAGCACCAAACATGCCTTCCGGAGTCCATTTATCAGGGATTAATAGCTTCTGCTACAAAACAAGAAATGGGCTATCGGCTCACTCGGAGACCACTTTGTATGCCTAACCCATCAGCTGTCCCCACCTACCTTCCCATATTTTCCCAGGTAAACATTTGACAGACATAAAATTAACGACCCCCTCTTCCTCTTGGGAAGAATCAGAGACTGAACAACACAGAGATCTTTCCCAATCACATGGTGGGGTGTGTGTGTGGAATCAACTTAGTTGCAGTATCTGACCAAGATGGGCCTAATGAAAACAGCCAGCTGATTTCATTGCCAACCCTGTAGGAATAAGAAAAGCACAGCATTTTGGGGTGGGGGTGGGGGGTGGACCCTTGACGTGTATTTTGAAGTTCGATTCTAATGATTTACACAGGAGAGCTGCATTTAGCTATCCTTGCTCATTAGCAGGAGTAATTAATGATCAAACCAAGGATGGTTGTGTGTGTGTGTGTGTGTGTGTGAGAGAGAGAGAGAGAGAGAGAGAGAGAGCTCTTATCAATGAATCTCTTGCATTTGAAAGTACCTTGGGATTAATCATTGATATGTTTAATCTGCATATGATTCTGGGACAAGAAAACAAATATAGAGCATTGCAAGTATCATCAGGTCTAATTATTAGCCTTTTTAGCACAAGGCCAACCCTAAGTTCACCTATGAACTAAGAATTTGGAGCTGGCTGAGGGATTCTGGGAGTTGTAGTCCCATAAATAACCTTTCATCATGATCATCATAGAGCCATGGAGCTGGAAAGGACCCAATGGATCACAGAGTCCAGCCCCTGTCAAGGAGGCCCAGTGGAGAATCGAACTCTCAACCTCTGTCTCTGCAACCAAAGACATAAGCCACTGGCCTATCCAGCAGTTCACCAAAGTCTAATCTGGCCAGCAAAGGAAACAGAGGGAAGTCCTAGACACAGAATCCTCCTGATGACTTACATGCACGTAAGGGAAACTGTGCAAACTAATGAGGTTCTGGTTGAGCATTTTCCTGGGTGCACATCTAGGAGTGCCACCTGCACATTATTGATTGATTGGTTGGTTGGTTGGTTGGTTGGTTGGTTGGTTGGTTGGTTGGTTG
>JAHTLZ010000330.1:1109711-1120809 GCA_023846285.1 Phrynocephalus versicolor
CATGTGGCCATTCCTGGCGTCTGCCTTCCCCACAACAGAAGGCTAATCGCTCCTTGCGAGCTGCTCCAGAAGTTAACTATAAATATGCAAATTGGAGGAAAGAATAAAACATTCATTAAGCATTAGGCATTTACCGTGGAAATTAAACATCGTGAGAGATATAAAAGGCCTTTCCAAGACTTGTTCTTTGGGAAAATCTCCTTCTGTCTTCAAGAACCCATTTCTCTCTCTCTCTCTCTCTCTCTCTCTCTCAGCCCCCTTCTTTCTTTTAGAAATAAGTGCTTCCGATTGGAGGTGAAAGGAGTACAGTGGTACCCCGACTTAAGAGCAATTTGACTTAAGAGTGGAAAAATGTTGGCATTTTAACTGCCACCTTACAAATATTTTTTCATTATTTATTTATTTATTTCTTTAATTTTTTAATTTTTAACTTATTTTTTCAATTTTTTTAGATAGGTACCCTGACTTAAGAGCACTTTGACTTAACAGCATGCATTCGGAATGGATTAAATTCGTAAGTCAAGGCACCTCTGTAATGTGAAGGGAGTCTTGTTCGAAAGAAGTCCAGATGTTGCAGGTGATGGCGAAGCAGTCAAAGGTTCCTGAGAGAGGCCCACAATAGAGATGGGCATGACTTAGCGGTATTCCCGTTTCCGTTTCCGTTACTCGGTTCCGTTACTCTACGGAAACGGTAACGGGAATTACTCCGCCAGACTTCGAGCTCGAACCGACGAACGAACAATTTTGGTCTGATTTGTCATGCTCGTTACTTGCATCGCGCGATCGCGCGATGCCACGCGGCACAGAAAAAAAGTTTTTTAAAGTTAAAAAACCCGGTTCCCGGCCAAAAAGCAGGCGGAAAAATGCCTGCCGTGCCTTGGGGCACCTACCAGAGGGGTGGTTTCTGGAGGTCCCCGGCCTCCCCCCCTCCTCCGTCCTGGGCTGCTCTGGTGGGACTCGCCGCAGGCTCGCAGCAGCAACAAGCTGCACGGCACGGACGGCACAGGAAAAAACTTTTAAACTCTCCCCCCACCCATTCCCGGGCCAAAAAGCAGGCGGAAAATGCCTGCTTGACTAAGGGCGCAGGACACCTACCGGAGGGGGGGGTTTCTGGTCTGGAGGGGGGGTCCCGGCCTCCCCCCCCCATCCTGGGCTGCTCTGGTGGGACTCGCCGCAGGCTTGCAGCAGCAACAAGCCGCACGGCACGGACGGCACAGGAAAAATCTTTTAAACTCTCCCCCCACCCATTCCCGGGCACCCACGGGTGCCTCCAGGAGCCTGCTTTCCCTTTATAGCAGGCCAGAGGAGGCACCCACCCCACAGAGGTGCCTCCAGGAGCCCGCTACCCCCCAAAAACCCAGTATAACGACAACGAAAAAATGAAAAAACGAACCGACTAATTTTTGCGAAGTTTCGCGAAAAACGGAAACGAGCCGACACGGGCTGCCTCCGACACACGACAACTCGAAAACGTCATTTTCCCTAGTCGTGCCCATCTCTAGCCCACAAGCCACCACAATTATTTATTATTATTTATTTTAGCATATTTTTACCCAGCCTTTACCCTTGGAAAAGCACCCAAGGTGACTTAAAGTAATGAGGGTTAATATACAGTCCAGTACAATTAAGACATGTTCAAGTATTTGAGAACAAGGAATTGAAGGACATCTTACAAGCATTAATAGACACAACATTACATTAAAGCAACACGGTTGTACAGTAAGTAGTTATAAACACAAGGTCTATGTGAACCCATAGATTCATCTGAAATACACATGGGAGTCCAGCTTTCAGGGAACGCTTGCTGGGATCATTGCTGGCAATGTGCCTTGTTTTAAAACGCCAGGTCTCAGATCCCCTCTCTGCTTATGTAACCTGATTAGGCTTATTTAGATATCTCTTGGTGAACTTCTCAAGCACAATTTTACATAGAAATGCTGAAAGAACAGAGGACATGTTGATCCTTAAGAAAAGGAGAGTTGGAGACAGGAGAGCACCTTTCAAAGACCTGAGAGACCATCATAAGAACATAAGAACACAAGAAGAGCCATGCTGGATCAGGCCAAAGGCCCCTCTAGTCCAGCTTCCTGTATCTCACAGTGGCCCCACCAGATGTGTTTTGGGAGCCTCTGGCCCTTGAAGTACCCCGGTTTTAAGCTTGGAGATTACACATCTCCCTCATGGTTTGTAACCTGTGATGGACTTTTCCTCCAGGAATCTGTCCAATCCCCCTTTGAAGGCATCCAGGCTAGATGCCATCACCACATCCTGCGGCAGGGAGTTCCACAGATTAACAATGCGCTGGGTGAAAAAACATTTTCTTTTGTCTGTTCTTACTCTCCCAGCCCACAATTTGAGTGTATGTCCCCTAGTTCTGGTATTTTGTGAGAGGGAGAAGAGCTCCCGTCTATCCACTTTACTCATGCCCTGCATTATTTTGTACGTCTCAATCATATCCCCCCAAGCGCCTTTTTTCCAGACTAAAGAGCCCCAAATGTTTTAGCCTTTCCTCATAAGGGAGGTGCCCCAGCCCAGTAATCATTTTAGTCGCTCTCTTTTGCACCTTTTCCAGTTCCACTATATTTTTCTTGAGATGCGGTGACCAGAATTGTACACAATACTCCAGGTGCGGCCTTACTTTTCATCCTACAAATGAGGGGCAGTACCTGTTCTTGATCAAACCATAGTACAGGACACACAACCGTGGGCTCAAGTTATGGGAAGCCAGATTTTGGTTGAATATCAGGAGGGGAAAAATCCTGACGGTTAGAGCAGCAGGGCAGTGGAACCAAATGACCCTGGGAGGTGGCAACTATGCTCCAACACTGTGGAGACACTCAAGAGATATTTTAGACAATCTCCTACCTGGCAGATATTTTAATGCCTGCATTCCTCTCTTGAGCAGGGCATTGCACTTGATGGACTTGAAGGCCCCTGACAGCTTCATGATTCTGTGATTCTCTGAGTCCCTTCACATCCACACACAACACGAGCAATTGTCGCAGCAACAAACAGTACAAATTTGTGCAACCAAGTCCTCGGCAGTGGCATCAATTCAGAAATTGTTTGTAGAATTTTAAAGTGTCCTTCTGACAAAAATCCAAGTTATTGTCTTCAAACTGGGCCGGGAATCCATAGTGTAAAAGAATCAGCTCCACATACAGACTCCTTAAAACCCTAGAAAAAAATATCAATTCAACCGCAGATACTGTATATGAATCCACTATATGGATTCACGCTTCCAACACAAACATATAGGAATTAGAGATGGGCATGAAACAGAAATATAGTGTTTTGTTTTGCTTCATTTCAGTCTTTATTTCATTTGGTTTTGTTAATAACGGATTTTTTAAAATAATTTCCATCATGAAACGAAATGAAACGAAACGATTTGTAAGGCTATAAATAATGGGGAGCTTTCATTTTAAAAAAAATTAACAGGGAGCTCACTGTCCTAAATCAAAGACCCTCAAACCTTCCAATGAATTTGCTTACAACCAAAGAACCCTCTGTAAATATGCTAGAAACCTAATAGCTAGCTGCTGAGCAGAGATATCAAAGAGATAAGCTCAACAGCTGATCAGCAGCATGCCTAGGCAAGGAAGGAGAATATTAAAAAATAACCTCCGCAATCCTACTTAATCAGGAAAACAAAAGAGGGTGGGTTTTTTTTTTTGCATTAATCAGGAAAGGAAAACAATCAGTTTAAATCAACTTGCTGAGACAGCCAGCGAAGGGAAGAGCTCAGCTCCTGTCTAGCTTCAGACAGGAGCTATCTCAACAGCTGAGGTGCGGGAAGGAAGGAAAACAAATCAATCAGTTTAAAAATGAACCTCCTGTTCTCAAGACGGCTGGATCAAGAGGCTAGGACGAATCATTTCATTTCTGAAACAAAATATGGTGTTTTGTTTCATTTCTTGGTGACATGCTGTTTGGTGTTTCGTTTCATTTCGTAAGGTTTACGAAACTATGAAAGGGTGTGTCATTTTTTGTAAGGTGTCCATCCCTAATAGGAATTAAACCTATACCAAGTTGACAAGGGCTTTAGCACGCTACGCAGCAACAGAAGCTCTGACCTCTTCAGCTCTCCTGCTCTTTCTGATTCAAATCTCTTACTTAAAGCCCTGCTCTTTCTTAGTCCCACCCCCCTTGGGTTGAACCAATATTTCACAGGAGTTACACTGACGTGCCAGGGCTGTGGCAACCCAGAATTCTGGGGACTGGATCAGGAATTAATGGGAAAAGGGCTCTAACCTTCTGCAACCCCTTCCTTCTCCTTCTTAAAGGTTTACTCTTGGGCAACTTGAAAGAGTGAGCAAAGGGGCAGGTACTCTCATCTCCTGGGAATGCACATCTCATCATCCTACCAAGGCTTGAGATGCACCTCCCTGCTTTCCATTGATGCTGCCTGTGTGGTAATCCCTGCCCTTCTGCTCCCAAGCCAGGGATATATTTTTAACAAAAATTAAGAACCCTGCAAAAAGACTTTAATTCCTGCCTTGAAATGTGACCCTTATCTGTCTTCTAGGGCTGCAAGTAGGACAAGACAGATGTTAGTTAGATAGATAGTTAGTTAGTAGTTCATTCATTCGTTTGTTCGCTTGATAGTGATGTGTAGAGATGGGCACGACACGAACAATTTTTCATTTCCGTTTTTGTTTTTTCGTTTCGTTACGTAATGAAACGACAAACGAATTTTGTCTCTAAAATGAAATGAAACGAACAGAAACACAGGAAATTTTGTTGTGCGTTTCGTTTCCGTTACTGCAATATGAGTGAATTGCTTAAAATCCTTAAAAAATCACAAAAAAATTGAAATTAATGGTAACGAAATGGTAATGAAATGAACAAAAACGAAAATGAATTTTTTGCAAAAATTCATGAAAAATGGAAATGAACCGAAACGGACCCTCCAAACGACAAACGAAATGCCATTTTTTTGATTCGTGCCCATCTCTAGTGATGTGCATCAAGTCAGAACTGACTTATAGCAACCCGAAGACTGCTTGCCGCTCAAGATATTTATGAATCGTTTTTCCAGTTCCACCCCACCCCCGCGTGAGCTTCCATGTCCAGATGGGGATTTGAACCCTGGTCTCCAAAGAACCAATTCATCATTCTACCCACTACACCACACTGGGCACTCAGATATTTATTGGCTTTTTGCCAAACCACACTGGGCACTCAGATATTTATTGGCTTTTTGCCAAACATTTCAAAACGTGCATATTTTTTCCTTCCACCTTTTCCAAGTGTCAGCATGAGGACCAGAAACTTAGGTTTAATTTAGCTATCTATCTATCTGTGTCTAAGAGGTCGGTTACCCTCATGTAGTGTGGCTAGGGTACATTTGTGCCCTTAGTTCATGCCGATCGCATCTACAGCCCACTGCTGTCTGCTCTGAATCCCATTTCCGGTGTATTTCCAAACTCCTGTAATAGCACAGAGTGTAATAAAGACCTTCCCGGTTCCTTAAATGAAATGCACACCTTCTTCCACAAAGACCCTGGCATCAGCTGGCAGGGAGCTTCCCCAAACTGGCAGAATGGCTTCACTCGTTCCATTTCTCACCTTTTAATGAGACAGCGTCTGCGGCTGGCTACCGTTCGCAAACGTTTGCTTTATTCCCATTGATTGCCAGCCCTGCTGGACCATCCGTTGTTGGCGGCCGCGTTTTGTTTTAAAGAGGTAGCATTTCAAGGCAGCTGCCCCGCAGTTGCAAAAGCTGCCAGCAAAATGAAGTCTCTCCTAAATGATGCTATCTCTTCAGGAGGTTCCGGCATTTACTGGTTCTGATCGCCTCCTTACTAGCTAATCTTTGACACCGCAAAGCATTTTGCAAAAATCCCTTTAAATAAGCTACCCACTTACAAGTCTCTCTCTCTCTCTGTCTGTCTTTTGTGTCTGTCTTTTGTGTCTGTGTGTGTGTGTGTGTGCATGTGCATGTGTGTGTGTGTGTGTGTGTGTGTGTGTGTGTGTGTGTGTGTGTGTGTGTGTGTGTGTGTGTGCATGCGTGTGTGCGTGTGTGTCTCCCCCTCTACTTACCAGGGTTGGAGGCTGATTAACCATGGCGAGGCTGATCAGACTGTATGCATTACACGGTGTTTGGAAGCATTGCCTTTTCAGCAGCTGAGTTTAAACAGGGTCATTTCTCTCTTTGTCAATCTGTACAGGGGGCCAGCATAGGGAAGTGGATGGAAGGCCAGATGGCCACCTGGGAGACTTGGGTTCAAATCCCCACATGGTTGTGGAAACTCACTGGAGTCTGTGAGACCATGGTAAAACCAGTCCTTAAATATCATACATGCCTTGAAGTGCCGATGTTTACAGTCACTGTATGTCAGAACTGACTTGACAGCCTGGAAGACGATAATCAATCCGGCAAACAGCCCTGCAGTGTGGACTGTCCAGCTGTCACTCCCTCCACACTTCCACAACCCCAGAGATTTAAAGCTGCCTTACACAACTATCATTTTATATTGTACAGTGGAACCCCCTTATACACTGATTCACTTATCCACAGTTTAAAAATATTTTTAAAAATCCAGAAATAATTATTTTCACATGTATTACCAGACCTGGCCTCTAGAAGGAACCAGAGAGTGTGTGGTAGTGTGTAGAGATGGGCACGACTCAGAAAATTTTTTCGTTTTTGTTTTTGTTTTCGTCTAGGGGTCTGTTTCGTTTCGTTTCCGTTTTCGTGAGCTAATTTTCAAAATTTTTCGTTTTCGTTTCATTACGTAACAAAAACGAAAAATGAAAACGAAAACAATTTTTTTTCGTTTCTTCCCATTTAGCTCCATTAAGTGCTTTTCCAGTAACGAAAAACGAAAAACGGCTCAAAATTAGTCGTTTCATTTCCGTTTCCGTTCCATTTTTGAACCGTTTTTCGTTTTTCGTTTCATTACGTAACGAAAACAAAAAACGAAAATGGAAACAAAAATTTCACTAAGTCGTGCCCATCTCTAGTAGTGTGTTTTCCTGTTGTAGTGGGACTGGTCTTTGATGAGAGTGTTGTGCAGAGGAACTCACAATACTATTTACTCAAGAAAAGAAGCCCAGTTGCCATGACTCAACTTCCAGATGTCCTGTGGTTAAAAACACAACCACCATTATCTTACATTGGTCAGGATTTAAAGAGAAAGCATATGGAAGGAAGCCAAGCATGGAGAAAGAAACCAGATAGTTGTGATGCTATTTATACAGAAAATGGAATCTGGGCTCAACCATGCATGATAAAAAGCACTTCATTCGTTTTTATTGATGTAAAATATGCTGGTGCCATTTAAATATCTCCGCCTTGGGACAATATCCAGAGACATATACGTAGAATAATTTTAAGAATGAAGACAGACCAGACACCAGCAAAGGTAAGGAGAACAAGAGCATGTAAACACAGTTGGGCTCAAGGCTATAACTCCCACAGTCCTGAACCACTGGCCATGATGTGTGGGGATGATGGGACTTGTAGGGCAAGGGCAAGGAGTCCCACCCGCTAGGCTCAGGAAACGAGATAAAGGATAGGAGCCAGACCTTTTCTTGAATGAGATTGTTCTGGGTGATCTGTGGCCCTCTGAGGGTGCCGTCCCTCAGCTCTCAACAGCGGCAAACAACAGATCCAGAAGACTGCCTTGATGACGACGAGACGCGTAGTGTAAACATCTGGAGGGCCACGGGAACAAGAGTTTTTCCACTTGTAATTAAGAGGTTATTGAGTCCAGTTGAGGACTGGAGCTAACTTGGAAGATGGCCTTGACAGGAAGGTTTATTGTCCAAGATCACAAGAGCGAAGCTTAGAAGCATGGAGAGGAAAAAGTGTTATGTCATGTGGTATGCTAAATAGAAACATGATGGGAAAGAGTATCTATATATACCTTACAGAATTGAAAGACATTAAAACTACAAGAGAACGTGAGCAGTTAAAGAGAGAGAAAAATTCCATGTAAAAGTTATGAGTGATGGAAACTAACACTGAAAACATAGTGTCAATGCCATCACACAAGGCTATAAGTGGTTATAAACACAAAGATATCTCTTGGTGAACTTCTCAAGCACAATTTTACATAGAAATGCTGAAAGAACAGAGGACATGTTGATCCTTAAGAAAAGGAGAGTTGGAGACAGGAGAGCACCTTTCAAAGACCTGAGAGACCATCATAAGAACATAAGAACACAGTAGTCCATCATTCAGGGAAAGCTTGCCTGAAGAGAAAGGTCTTTGCCTGTTTCTGGAAAGACAGAAGAGATGGGGCAGTCCTGGCCTCTAGTGGGAGGGAGTTCCAAAGTAGATGTAAATCCAAATATTTGAACAATTGTTTAGCAGCAGTAAATCTACCTTTAAAATGGGTGTGGTTATTTCAGTCATGTCTTGGTTAAGATTTGCAGAGGCTTCCAGATATCTGAAGAATGACAGAAGGGCTAACAAACCCATCTGTCTTTTTTGCTCTCTTACTATTTCTGGTTTTCCTAGTCTTAACTTCTTTTGCCCAATTTCTGCATCAGTTTTAATATTTTTTTTTTTAGTGCAAAGAAACATGGGCACACATTTTGGACTCATCCACATGCCTGCATGCGAGCGTGACTGTGTTTTTCTGTGATATTTTCACTTCAGCACTTATTTGAGGGGGGAAATCATTTTTTGTAACAAACACTTTTTAAAATAAATCTGGAGTGGTGTGTTACAAAATTGAGAGGTTTGCCGATTCAACCGGCTGCCTACATTTTGATCTGCTGCTTGGTTTGAGAAGTGGGAATTCGCCGCGTTTGATTTAAAATGCAAACCCAAGCGGTTCTTCACACGTCCTTAACCTGTAAACCTTTGCTCGGATCAAACCAGTCTCTTGATGTTCCTGGAACACTTGCGCACTCGTGTTCATGTAATGCTAATATTGCCATACAAAATCACCTCGTGAGATCCCACTGCTGTGTTCTATTATAAGGAGTGTCATTTGGGCTACATAGATCATCACCGCTGGAGCAAAAATAAAGCTGTAATATATACAGCACACTTCATATGCTGTGCATGTCTATAACAGGCAGGCAATTCAACTCATTCAGTGAGATGAAAACACACGTGAAGTGCTGAAGAGCTCACTGATTTAGGTGCCGAAGTACGGAGTTTGATTCTTCATTGTATCTGTTTTATGGGGTCTGGGCTTAATGATCTATAGCAGTGGTTCTCAACCTATGGGTCCCCAGATGTTCCTGGACTGCAGTTGCCAGAAATCCCTTCCAGCACAGCGAGTGGTGGAGGCTTCTGGGAGATGCAGTCCAGAAACATCTGGGGACCCACAGGTTGAGAACCACTGATCTATAGCAATGATGGCAAATGATGAACCACCACTGATCTATAGCAATGATGGCAAATCCTTTAGAGATTTAGAGATTCAGAACCCACTAATTTTTCACAGCCATTTAACCTGAATACAGGTGGCTTTGAAGGGGTGATGTCAGGTGCCCACAGAAAGGGCTCCGAGAGCCACCTTTGGAACCCATGCCATAGGTTCGCCAACGCTGATATATAAGGTGTCTTCCACCTTTGCAGCTCTATGATTATGCTATCCTAAGAAAGCACATTGTTTTTAATACTAAAAAAATCAAACCAACCTTCCAATCCATCCTGCTGTCGTTTCCTTTTCTCCCCGCAAAACACGTTAAAGGTTTCTTGTTAAGTCGTGACCAAATTTATTGGTGAAGAAATTTCCTTATTTAGACCTCCCAAAGTTCAATATGTTCCTATTACCATTAACCCTCCACGCTGGGTGCGCTAAAAGTCTCATTGAACTCTAGGTGAACCGACTTGATGAAGTGCTAGCAGATCGTGGGAAGTGTTCACTCAACGTTAAATAGGCTGGAGATTTTGGGAAGAAAGAGACTTCGTAGGTGTTTTTACGAGGTTACTATTAAACTACTCAAAAAAAAATTTAAAAAGAAAAACAGAAAACTCCTGCATTATTCCGCCTTAGCTCCAGCATAGCTAGGAGCTGCATTCTTTAGAAAGGTTTAGTTCTTTAAAAAAAAAAACTGACAAGAAAACATACTCATTGGCTTAGTGCAGAAATGACCTCCCCCGCCCCCCAAAAAAACCAGTCTTCTTTAAAAATGCTTTTGAATGTTTAAAAACTGAAGTCTTTTGTCAAGGACATCTGTAAAGACTGCCAAATTCTTGGAAAGCTAGCTGTAGTGAAATTCTTCTTCTTCTTTGCTTCCTAAGTTCAAATTCAATAGACACAGCTCTTCCCAGCATGGTGCAGACCAGGTGATATTGACCTTACCCTCTGAGTGACAAAGATGAGTTTAAGACGAGTTGGATGAAATGTGCTCTTCTTTGTCAATTTCTGAAGTAATACCAAGAAATACCTTTTCAGTGATGATATAAAAGAGCCCGTTGATGCTTCCCTTACAGTGATATACATGTTTTAAAAAGTAAGAATGTCAGAAGAATCAAGTGGGTCTTAGACCAACTCAAGCCTAAACTAGCATCTTGGAGATGGGATTGTCTTCCTTTGGGCACATCATGAGAAGCCAAGATTCTCTGGAAAAGACAACCATGCTGGGAAAGGTGGAAAGCAGCAGGAAAAGAGGAAGACTAAATACGTGATGGACTCACTCCCAAAAGGAAGTCACAAGCTTGAGTCTGCAAGAGCTGAGTGAGGCTTTTTTGAGGGCAGGGCATTTTGGAGACAGCACATTCATAGGATCATTCATAGGGTCGCCATAAGATTCTGATCCCTTCGGTTTTTGAAGGACATCCTTTCTGGCTGGTCCATTCCTGTCCATATTGATGTTCTAAGCCTCAGATCCACATTGACCTGGTATGGCATGATATGACTTGGTATTTGGTTTGTGCGCCACAGACTTCTTAGAACAGTTTCCTAACAGGCACTTAGCAGTTTCCCAACCTCTGCCTTACTAGTTGTTACAGACTAATAAGAAGGATACTAACAGCAGACAAGCCGAAATGGAGAACTAAATGAAGACAAACTTTCTACTAACTGCTTATACTTGAGAGTTAACCCAGGTACCCTAGATGAGTGGTGCAGAAATCGAAAGGATGGATGGATGGATGGATGGATGGAAGGAAGGAAGGAAGGAAGGA
>JAHTLZ010000330.1:1129782-1153390 GCA_023846285.1 Phrynocephalus versicolor
TCTCTCTCTCTCTCTCTCTCTCTCTCTCTCTCTCTCTCTCTCTCTCTAAGTCTCTGTGTGTTTGTATGTGTGTATTGGGCAGATGAAGACACAGTGGAAGTGGTATGCTTGGAGCACTGTCAGTGTGCCAGCCATAATACTTAATTGACCGAGAGCTCTGTCCCATTGCCAACAAGAACAAAAGAAGCATCTGCCTTTGCCATCTGTGCCCCTTTTAAGCACAGCAAAGGGGCCGTCTTCCCCAGATTTATCATTTGGAAAGAAAGAGAAAGAAGCCAATCGCTTAAGGGTGTGTCAGTGGGCTACTAATGGAACCAGAATCAGGTGCACGAATGTCCCTCATTGACTTCAGAAGGCTAGAATAGAGATGAGCACCTTACAAAAAAAATGACACACTCTTTTGTCGTTTTGTAAGCTTTCAAAATGTCACGAAATGAAATGAAATGGGAAACAGTGTTACATTACAAATTGAAACAAAACACTTATTTTTCCCTTTGAAAATGAAATATTTCATTGCTCTGTAAAATGGCTCCCTTACCCACCAAATTTGGTACCTCTAAGACTCAGGGGAGCTGTTTTAAAGAGTAACGAATTGTTTCATTATTGTTTCATGGTGTTTTTTTTTTTACAAAAAAACCATTTAAAAACAAAATGAAACAAAACAAAACAAGACTATTTTTTTCTGTTTCGTGCCCATTCCTAGTCTAGAACCTTCTACGGGACACTTTTACTTCTGCAACAATTTACATAGCCAGCACTGTTATGAGGAAAGTCATGGGAGATAACTGGTTCCTGTTCCTCTTCGGCAGTTCGTACTAGTTTGTTCATCAGCCGAACTGGTGTTCGGAGCTTCAAAGCCCCGTCTATTTATGCCTTATAGAAGGAAGCGCAGATAAAAGTGAGGAAAAAGCCAGTGTAAAGGGAAATATTTCTAAATGGCAAGATATCTTTCAGACAGTGCCTAGAGCAGGCATGTCCAAACTTTGGCCCTCCTGATGTTTTGGACCACAACTCCCAGAATTCCAAGCCTGTATATCCAATGGCAAAGGACTGTGGGAGTTGTGGTCCAAAACATCTGGAGGGCCGAAGTTTGGACATGCCTGGCCTAGAGGAAGTGGGGCAAAGTAGCCAGCCCACTGCCTCAGAGCAAGCACCCACTGGAGAAGGTCGGGGTTTGAAGCTCTGAAAACCTGCATGGCCAATAAACGAACCAGCACGAACCACTCACCTGCCTGTTTGTGCCCATCTCTATTCACGGTCCCTAGCATAAACTTCCCTGGGGACATTTTTCTTGGGGCACAAGCAGGGATGAGAATGTTGCTTATATCTCAGAATGCTAGAAGCAATTTGGGTTGCTGCCCAAAATTTGCACCTGGTTGTGGAGCACATTCCCCCCCCCACTTCTGGCATGCAAATGTGTGTGTAATTTGGTAACCCAATTTCCCTCACCTACAGGCCTTAATGTAGACATTTGTGCGCATATTCCCCACTATGTAAGTATGGCTGCAGATTTTTTTTTAAAAAAAGTACACATATATAATCGTATATATTTACTTGCGTTTAATTTGAAAGAAAAGGTGACAAGAAATCATGCATTTGTGGCTTTGTCCCACTGACACATACTTTCCATAGTAGCTTTACAGGCCATGAACAGGATCGATTTGTTTTAGAGAAATATCAGTTAATGTGATTTTTTTTCTCCAGATTAAGGAATAATTGTACTCCCACTATGGCCGGAATCTAGCCTGTTAATAGTGACGTGCAATAAATCACACAGTTTCCATTTTGACCAATTACACAATGTGCCTGCAGAAGTACTTCAAGGATTGTGCTTTTGCCTCAGCACAAGCATAGCTACCGAAGGTGAAACATCACATTTTGTGTCTGCCCGTGGTTGTCCTGTGCCATCAACTCACCAGGCCCAGGGTGCTCCCTTCATGTACCTCCTCAATTGATCTTCTAGTCGTGCCAACAGCTCAGGCTTCTCTGCCCCACCCTCTGGGCTGACCTCTCACTCAGGCAAAAGGGCAAGACAGAGAAGACTATGCTCTTGCCCATGACTGGGAGATTAGCCCAGGAGGTGGAAAAAGCAAGCAAGCTGGGCCTGGTGAGTGGCGAGATCAGTGGTTCTCAACCTGTGGGTCCCCAGATGTTCCTGGACTGCAGCTCCCAGAAATCCTGGTCAGCTCAAATAATGATGAAGACTTCTGGGTAGAGATGGGCACGAAACGAGCGATTTTTCATTTTCGTTTTTGTTTTTTGTTTCATTACGCAACGAAAACGAAACGAAAAAAAATTCAAAACAAAACAAAAATGAAAACAAAAACGACCATTTTTGCCGTGGTTTTCTTTTTCGTTGCAGCAAATGCATTGAACTGAAAAGAATGCTAACGAAACAGCCATTTTTCGTTTTCGTTTTTGTTTTTCCATTTCGTTACGTAACGAAAACAAAAACGAAACATTTGCAAAAACCCACCGAAAAATGAAAAAGAACTGAAACGGACCCCTAAACGACCAAACGACAAACGAAACACCATTTTTTTTTGAGTCGTGCCCATCTCTACTTCTGGAAGTTGCAGTCCAAGAACATCTGGGTACCCTCAGGTTGAGAACCACTGGACTAGATTGGCTGAGGAGGTGTGGAAGGGGAGCAGCATCGCTGCTGTGTTTCCAAACTGGGTTCATGTCCGGCCCTCCAGCCTCTGCAAATTCACCTTCAAAATACAACGTCCCCCAACCTTTCTCTCGGTTAGGACCATCATAACATTTTACAAGGCATGAAAATAAAGAATCTGATTTCACAAAAAACGAACAGAAAAGGACACCCTGGATACCATTGTTTATACCCTTTGGAATCCCTTCAAGGCTGCTTTAAGGGATGGTTGTAATAAATAAGTCAGCCGCATAAAGAAAATGTAGGAACCTAGCAAGAAAATTGCTGATGATAGAAAGGAAGGACTAGGAGGATGGACTTAAAAAGAATAAACACAAGAAACTCCTTTATGAACTGACCTTAAAAAGAAATTAACTTGAATAACTAGATTTGATCAGAATATTAAAAGATTTGCCATTTTCTAATCAAAAGTACTATAAGTTTAATAACAAATGCTCAAGAATTATACTGTTTTAGAAGGGATAAAAAGGCATAGAAACATGCTCACATTATGAAAAACCCTAGTGGGTGAAAAACATTTTAGTTCCAATGAAAGTAACCATTTAAGCACAGTGGCACAGTGGTTAAAAGCCCATACTGCAGCTAAAACTATGCTCACTACCTGGGGTTCTATCCCAGGTAGCAGGCTCATGGTTGACGCAGACCTCCATCCTTCTGAGGTCGGTAAAATGAGTACCCAGATGGGCACGACTCAAATAAATTGTGTTTCGTTTGTTGTTGGGTCATTTAGGGGTCCGTTTCGGTTTGTTTCCCTTTTCGTGAGGATTTTTGCAAAAAAAAAATCGTTTTTGTTTCGTTATGTAATGAAACAAAAAAACGAAAACGAAAATGAAAAATTGCTGTTTCGTTACCATTTAACACAATTGAATGTATTTGCAGTAACGAGAACGAAGCGTTTGGCAAAAAATTTCATGTTTCGGGTCATTTCGTTTCATTTTTGAGCCAAAATTCATTTTTTGTTTCATTACGTAACGAAACAAAAAAACAAAAACAACAACGAAAAATCGCTCGTTTCGTGCCCATCTCTAGTAATTAACAACTGTAAACCACCCAGAGACTACTTGAAGTGGTATGGGGCGGTATATAAGCAGAACACTTGGCTTTCTTTAAAATTGCAACCTCTATATTTTCCTTGAGTGGTGATGCCTCTTCTCTTGAACAACCTTGATTTCTTCACATTCTTCCCAGGTTATTGTGTCTTCCTGTCTCAAAAAAAAAAAGTCACCATATATAGAGAGTAGAGGTTAGCACAAAACAGAAAACCGATGGTTTGTTTCGTTCTGTTTCGGGCCCACCCTTGGTTGTTCGGATCGGGTTTGGACAATTTTTAAAAAAAAAAATCGTACGAACCTCAACCGAGCTGAACCGGTTCGAGTCTGACTTACCGGCAGCACCGGCAGCGGAGGTGATCCTGGCAGCTGAGGCATGGCAGGGGCTTTTTGAGGCACTGGCTTGGGGGCAGCACCGACAAGCTGCTGAGAGAGCACTCCTGCGGACACGGGGAGCCCTCCTGGGGCCGGGTGCTGCCGGAGCCGCCAACAAGCTGGCCAGGAGAATGCTCCCATGGCCGCGGGAAGCACTCCCGGGGCTGGGGGCTGCCAGAGTCACTGATAAGCCAGCCGGGAGAATGCTTCCGGAGCCAGCTTGTTGGCGGCTCTGGTGCCGGCTGGCCCCAGGAGGGTTCCCTGCAGGAGCAGGGGTGCCATCCCACCCAGCCTGTCTTTTGCTTCTTTTCCCCACTCCTGGAGCCAGCGCTGAGCGACTGTCTTTGGGAGGGGGAAAAGATTTTAAAAGCCTGCTCTCCCCCCATCCATGTGGTATGGGGGGGGGAGTGGGCTCTTTAAACTATTTTCCTCACTCCCGGAGCCAACGCCAAGTGGCTGCTCGGTGCTGTCTTCGGATGTGGGGAAAACTAAGGGGACATTATCATTTGAGTAACCTCGACGAAAACTTGCCCCTGCGTGAGAGGCATAGATCCATGAACAACAGGGGTTGGAGGAGGTTATCTTGGCTGCGGAAGCATCCAGTCATTCATTTTGCCTCTTATCCTTCTGTGAAAACTCAAATTGTTTGACCCTTGACAGCATTTCAGAATCTCATTTTATGCCCCAAAGAAACGACAAGAGTTCTCTCCTCAAAAAAAGTATGCCGAATGCCTGGATTTTTCCTGCCGCTCCTCCATCTGGGGTGACAACTACATGAGGGTGGGAGACCTTAACATGACTCCTGCATTCTAGTAGAGAAGACTCTTAAAAATTTGATCTACACAGGGTGTAGAGTTGTAGACAAACATACCATTAAGATGGTCAATTGCCAGCATTCTGGTGATATTAATAAAACCCTAAGCCAGGGATGGCAAACCTTTTAGAGACTGAGTGCTCAAACTGCGATTAAAAACTAGAGATGGGCACGACTCAGAAAAAAATTTCGTTTTCGTTTTCGGCTAGGGGTCCGTTTCGTTTCGTTTCCGTTTTCGTGAGCTAATTTTCAAAATGTTTCGTTTTTGTTTCGTTACGTAACGAAAATGAAAAACGAAAACAAAAATTTTTTCGTTTCTCCCCATTTAGCTCCATTGAGTGCTTTTCCAGTAACGAAAAACAAAAACTGGCTCAAAATTAGTCGTTTCGTTTCCGTTTCCGTTCCATTTTTGAACCGTTGTTCATTTTTCGTTTCGTTACGTAACGAAAACAAAAAATGAAAACGAAAACGAAAACGAAAATTGCGCTAAGTCGTGCCCATCTCTATTAAAAACCCCTAATTTTTCTTAAAGTGCCAATACTGCAATCTAACCTGAATACAGGTGGCTGTGAAGGGGCGATGTCGGGTGCCTACAGAAAGGGCTCCGAGTGCCAGCTTTGGCACCTGTGCCATAGGTTCGCCAACACTGCCCTAACCAATGTTGGTTGGAACACAGAGAGCTCAGCTTCTATCATACATGGAGGGACTTCCCTCTATTACACCCATCGAAGGATGGCATGCAAACAAACAGAAACAACAGCCAAGCAAGACATACAATAGGGGTATTCTTTTTTTGTGCGTTTATTCGTAACAGCAGCCTTGTCAATCCAGAAACACTTGACCACTTTAATATGATTAGCAGGGATGGGCAGGAAATGAAAAACAAAATGCTGTTTCATTGTTTTGTTACGAAAGGAAGCAGAATTTTGTTATAGACGAAAAGCAACAGATGTTTTTCCATTGAAATGAACCATTTCGTTCCATTATTTTCTGAGGGCTCCTGACGCTCTGTCAGTGTCTGGAGCCCTTTAAACCTGGCCCAGTCAGCACAAAGGGGACTCAGGACAGTTCTGGATCGCACTGCCCTCCGCACCATGTCTGTAAAGATTCTCAGTCATCCAGGTGAGTTTATCTGGAAGTTGAGTCATGGCTACTGGACTTCTTATTTGAGAGATAGAAACGTTTTGCTGTTCATCCATTTGCACTAGCTGTATTCAAACCGATGAAGCTGTTTGGATGAACAGCGAAACGTTTCTATCTCTCAAAAAAGAAGTCCAGTAGCCATGACTCAACTTCCAGATGCCCTCCGCACCATGTTTTGAGGGCTCCAGACATTGACAGCTTAGCAGCAGCCCTTTAAAAATGGCTCCCAGAGTCCTGGGCACCAAATCTGGTGCCTCTAGGACCCAGGGGAGCCATTTCATTTTGTTTCATTTCATTTTGTACAATTTCTTTTAAAAAAAAATTTGTAAGAAACAAAATGAAACAAAATGGGGGGGATCATGAAATGAAACCAAATGAAACATTGTTTTTCCATTTCGTGCCCATCCCTAGTGCTTAGCATTAAAAAAAAGCCTGTCGTTTCTGATGGTCCACATTGTCAAAGGACAGAATGATCTTTTTTTCAAACATTCCAGTAGCCAGTGGATATTTGCAACGTGGTCTCATGCATTATAGACTACCTGTACAGCAAAGCCTCCGATTGTGCAGCTCATGAGGAACTAGGGGTTGTTCAGAAAGATATAGATGTGCCTCAGAACTCTATTGTCCCAGTGCATAACTTGTATTGTGGACAAGAAGGTACTGTTAGGACAGAATACAGATAAATGGAATGGTCTCATGTAGCCAAAGGTGTCAGAAAAAGATCCCTCCTATGTTCACTGAACATATTGCACCGAAAGCCAGTCTAGATTTAGATGAAGGAGGAGCAAACACTGGTGGAAGAATCATCAATAATTTAAAGGATGCAGATGTCACCATCTTGATGGCAGAAAACACACACAGAATTTAGATTTTCTACTTAGCGTCTACTAGATCTTTCCAACTGGCACTCAAAGAGCCTTGAAATGCTGGCTGTCCTTTGGCTCTCATCTTTTCACCCTGCACCTCTCCCTGGGACAAATGGGTCACACATTTACTGCACTTTTCTCCTCTACTCACACTTCTTGGTCACCTGTGTTGCTTCTGGAAGCTTCTAGAACAGCGGTGGCGAACCTTTGGCACTCCAGATGTTTTGGACCACAACTCCCACAATACATGCTTGGAATTCTGGGAGCTGTGGTCCAAAACATCTGAAGTGCTAAAGGTTCGCCATCACTGTTCTAGAACAACACTGAATGTTGGAGGGTTGAAATTGCCTTCCACACTGGACTCCCACCCCCACCCCCACCCCACAGATCTTTCTGCTTTTCTGATATGCACTTAGCAAAATGAGTTTAGGCCTCTTTGGAGAACACGCACCATCTTAGAGAGACTCTGGCAACAGAAGGAGATGCACAAGTTTTTCTTTCTTTCTCCTCCTTCCCACTTTTTGTAATGGAAATGTATTTTTAGGCATCCACTATCCACCATTGTCTACAAATAAAGTGATAATATTATTTCACCCCTTGGTTTCTCCTCAGGCACCCCTACAGCTTTGGTCAGGAGGAAAAAAACCCAGGGCAAATCCATTTGGAGATGGAAATAGTGAGCTTAGGAGGTCACTGGGGGGAAGGGGGTAATTTGATTTGTTCCCAAACCTACAAATTTATTGTTTAGAAAAGAGCGTGGGTAGATTTTCTCAACCAGGGACTGGGTTCTGAACATTTTTCCCTCTTGAACATCTGCAATTGTATTTTAGGATAATACTCAGACATGCCTGAGGTGCTGAGTTTCGGTGACCAGAATTTTCCTCTCACAGAGTCATTCGTCAGCAGCTTGTTGGCCAAGAAGGCACAATACAATCACCCTCTTTGATGGCCTTTCATATTTTGAACAGCTGACATCTGGAAGACAGTCCCAGTCTCAATCCAGATCATACTAGTTTTCCGCTAATTGTTCTGTCACACCACTCCAGAGCATCTGTTCCCCACCTCGACAAAGGTGTTGTCTGTCGGTTGCACGGCCATTGCTGACTTCTTGTGGAATCCCATTCAGCACGGTGGTTTTAACCATTAAAATCCTAAATAGCTCACAGGGTGGCATAACGAATAGCCTCCTTGTTATGCCCTCCTGTTATGAGCTGGTCCGAATGTTAAAAGCTTCAGGAGAAGCCCCTTTGAAAAGATCACAGGACTCTCATAGAATCATAGAGTTGGAAGAGACCTCAAGGGCCATCTAGTCCACCCCCGTGTCATGCAGGAACCCCCATCACAGGACGCCCGACAGATGGCCATCCAGCCTCTACTTAAAAACCTCCAAAGAAGGAGACTCCACTTCTTTCCCTGGCAGCATATTCCACTGCCGAACAGCTCTGTCATGAAGTTCTTCCTAATGTTTAAATTGAATCTCTTTTCCTGTAGTTTGAAACCATTGCCCCGCGTCCTAGTCTCTGAAGCCATGGAAAACAAACCAGCCCCCTCTTCAATGTGACATCCCTTCAGATATTTAAACATAGCTACTATATCCCCTCTCAGTTTTCTTTTTGTAAGGCTAAACATTGTAAGGCTAAGCTGCTCCTCGTAAGACATTTCTTCCAGACCCTCAGTCATCTTGGTCGCCCTCCTCTGGAACTGTTCAAGATTGTCAACATCCTTTTTAAATTGAGGTGCACACAGTACTCCAGATTGGGTCTGAACATAACAGAATAGAGTGGTACTATAACTTCCCTTGATCTAGACACAATGCTTCTGTTGATTCAACCAAGAATCGTGTTGGCTTTCTTGGCCGCTGCATCACTCTGAAGTAAGTAGTTTAAAATCATGTACTAGTTACTTTTGTAACTTTTACTGTAACTAGTTACTTTTGAGGTAATAATGGATGAAACCAGTGGTTAAAGTTACTTTGAGATAAAACTAATAACACCTAAGTTGCTTAAAAGTATCACCTGGTTTCTTTCAGGTATTACTTTGGCTTTTTAAGGTGTCAGGGGAACATCTCCGGTTTTATGTCATTTTAAAAAAAATCAATCTGAAGTAAAGAGGGAAGTCGTTTTTTGACTTTTCTCTTGTGCTTTCTTATCAGTATATTGTGAGGCACAATATAAACATTGGCACTACAGGGAATCAGGAAGCATTTCTCTGTGTTCTTCATGCCTGGAGGTAATAACAACACAATACCAAGAAATATATTAAAAATAGACCAGGTGATACCTTTAGGCTACTAATAAAATTAGAGATGGGCACGACTTAGCGGTATTTTCGTTTTCGTTTTCGTTTTTCGTTTTCGTTACGGAAACGAAACGAAAACGAAAATCGGCACCAACCTGGACCGAAAACGGAAACGAAACGACTAATTTCGAGCCAATTTTCGTTTTTCGTTACTGGAAAAGCACTCAATTGAGCTAAATGGGGAGAAACGAAAAATTTTTCATTTTCGTTTTCGGTTTTTCGTTTTCGTTACGTAACGAAACGAAAACGAAAAATTTTGAAATTAGCCCACGAAAACGGAAACGAAACGACTCAGACCCTAGCCGAAAACGAAAACGAAAACGAAACTTTTTTTCTGAGTCGTGCCCATCTCTAAATAAAATAATAAAATAGTTGCTAATATTTCAAGGACAACACCCTCTTCCTCAGAGCTGTGCCAAAAGTTCAAGCATGGCAAATGATGGAATTGCCAGGAGCTAGTTCTTAGATGCAGAGTTCTTGGCAGGATGAAGATAAATACCAGGTAGTTTCTTAGTTGAGGCCCAGAGCAGAGACGTTGTGAAGCTGCATTTGAAATTACATGGGTGGCGTTTTTACTGTCCCAGTCCGTGTAACTTCAGGTGCAGCTTCACAACACTATGGGCCACGTGGGTGCCTCTTCTGCCGCCACCACGACGTTGCAGACGGGCGCCTGAGGGCCATGCGAGCGCCTCTTCCGCCGTTGCCAATGAATGCTGCAGTTGCTGCTGCCACCACTTGTAGTGTTATTAATTACACATACACAGTGTTTGGGGCACAACCATCTCTGGTTCCCAGGCTGCGTGTCTCTATGAGTGAGTGTCTGCGTGTGTGCACGTGTCTTTCTGCGTGTCTGTGTGTCTTCATGACGTGAGTGAGTGTGTGTGTGTCTGTGTCCCTCTGTGTGCGTGTGTCTGTCTGAAAGCTGCCTGGGACCAACCCTTTATTGATGAGTAAACAAGTGCACACAATAGGACAAAGGAAGGATGCTCTTGATCACGTAATGCATTCCATAGGTGGAGGGAAGAAAGGCACCTTATCTGGAGGAACATACTTAGCTAATGGGAATTATTGATAAGGAAAGATAGAGGAAGGAAGCTTTGAGCTCGGTCACAAGCCAACTGTGTCATGATATCCGGGACTACCCTTGTTTTTCTGGCCTCCTGAGTGAGGTCAGCTCAGGGTCAGCTTCAGCACGTTGGGTTCCTGCTCGGTTTCTGGAAATCTCTGAAAATCCACGCCTTCAGCTTCCTTGGTGCTTGCCAACTTATTGGGGTTCAGAGTCTGTTGAGGTATGGAATCCCCACAACCACCAACATGACAACTGCTGAGGAGACAGCCGGTGGGTAGCTCAATTTCTCTCATGTCGCCATGCCAGCCTGGCGGGTCTGCCAGCAGGAGGAAGCAGTGGAAGAAGAAGGGGCAGTCCTCAGGTCTGCCCCACCCACCACCAGCACCGGCACCTGGGCAGCAGAGGAGTCCCGACAACCCCCACCAGCACCCCGGAGAAGCCTGCCATGGCGTTGAATAAATATGTGTGTGTTGTGTCGTTATAGTCATGACCGACCCTTCGTGACCCCATGTCCATGGAGTTTTCTTGGCAGGAATACTGGAGTGGTTTGCCAGTTCCTAATCCAGGCGCGTACAGCACCTGGTATCTCCTGGTGGTCTCCCATCCAAGTACTGACCAGGGCCGACCCTGCTTAGCTTCTGAAATCAGGCAAGATCGGATGTGCTTATGGCATCTAGGCAGCTCTTGTTGAATAAATATATTTGTGTTAAAAATATTTTTTTACTCCACTTTTCTCCTAAGGCGGAGGGGAGAACTCAAGGCAAGTTACATAATTAATAACCCAATATTTCAAAGCTAAAACCAGTAAGCAAAAAACTCCTCTCTCTCTCTCTCTCTCTCTCTCTCTCTCTATCTATCTATCTATATCTATATCTATCTATCTATCTATCTATCTATCTATACCGTATACACATTTATTTAAAATACTGTAAATAAAATCAGTGCTAAAAACACATTTCAAAGGACCAAGGCACAACGCAACAATCCATTAAAAAAAAAAACTCTCAGCTAGTGGCTAAGGGAAAGTCTTCCCGAAGAAGAAGGTCTTTATTTGAAAGATGGGGTAGAACTATAACCATAACTCTCACGTCTGGCCCTCAGGAGACCCCCTGATGCTCCTCGCTCTTGACAACATGCACCTGCCCTGCCTATACACTGGAGGAAGTTCTTCGGGCAAAGACCTTATCCCCATGTGAGTTTAGCCCTTGGGTTATTTACACATCCAGAAAATGGCTCTTCCTGCCCCCTTTCTTCCTGAAAGACCTGCGTCTCTACAGTATGTAATTAATACACAAACTCTTGGCACAATAATTATCTCATTAAGTTTTCATGAAGCCAGGGATTTGCTCAGGCCAACTGAAGCGCTTCACTTATGCAAAATGGCACCTTTTTAACGACACCGTCGCCGACTGATGTGGCAGTCGAGGCCAAACGTGAGCTTGGAGCCTTTTTAGGATTCAGGTTTTCATGTTGGTGGTGGAAATCATCCTCCCAGAATTGACTCCCACTTGTAGTACATGAAAGGAGGACGAATTATTTCAGGCAGGGACTCAATAGCTTTGCTGGTTTGGATGTGGGTACTGCCGGCACTACATGAAGTTTTTGATGGCCTAGTGCCAGATCCCTTCGACATCCGAAGCGCAGTGGCGCAGGGCTGTGTCCTTGCGCCAACCTTGTTTGGGATCTTCTTTGCTATCATGCTGAAGTATGCTTTTGGAACTTCGACAGAGGGTATCTATCTCCGGACCAGATCAGATGGAAAACACTTCAATCGTTCTAGATTGAGAGCAAAGTCTAAGGTACAGGTGAAATGTGTGTGGGATCTCGTCTTCGCTGATGACGACGCCATTACTGCTCACTCTGCCAAAGATCTCCAACAACTCAAGGATCATTTTAGTAAAGCCTGCAAAGATTTTGGGCTAGAAATCAGCCTGAAAAAAACACAAATAATGGGCCAGAATGTGGACTCTCCTCCTCGCATTACAATTTCTGCAAAAGAACTGGAAGTTGTCCATGACTTTGTGTATCTTGGCTCAACTATCTCAGATATACTCTCACTAGAGTCTGAGCTGAATAAACATATAGGTAAAGCAGATACTATGTTTTCCAGACTAACAAAGAGAGTATGGCTCAATAAGAAGCTGACAGAAGATACAAAGATACAGGTCTATAAAGCTTGTGTACTGAGCACACTTTTGTATTGCAGCGAGTCTTGGACCATCCATGCCTGACAGGAAAGAAAGCTTAACAGCTTCCATATGCGCTGTCTTAGGCGAATATTCAACATTACCTGGCACAACAAAGTTCCAAATAGCATAGTCCTGAATCGAGCTGGAATCCCTAGCATGTACACTTTATTGAAACAGTGACGCCTACGCTGGCTTGGACACGTTGTGAGAATGGATGACGGCCGGATCCCCAAAGATCTTCTATACGGAGAACTAGTGCAGGGAAAGCGCCCCAGAGGGAGACCAGAGCTGCGGTATAAGGATATCTGTAAGAGGGACCTGAAGGCCATGGGAATGGACCTCAACAGATGGGAAACCCTGACCTCCGATCGCACTGTCTGGAGGCAAGAGATACAGCATGGTCTACATAAATTTGAAGAGGCATTTGTCCAACAGACAGAGGAAAAGAGGCAGGCACGGAAAGAACGAAACTCGAGGACCAGGCAAGAAACAGAATACATCTGTCCCCAGTGCAGTAGAGGCTGCCATTCCCGAATTGTTCTATTTAGTCACACTAGTTGTTGTTCTTAGGATCTCTACTCCAGGCATGATACCATAGTCTTTCGAGACTGAAGGATGCCAATGAATGACTGCCGGCAAAACAGTTTCAGTCCAAAATGAGGTGTATGTATGTGTGTGGGGGGCTTGGGGTTGGGGGAGAGCTGAACTCTAACCTGACCAGAATGGGATGTCTGGTTGTGTTGCACACGAATGAAATTGGACTAGAGATGGGCACGAAACGGGGGTTCAGTGGTTTGTGTGCTGGTTCGGCAGACGACTGAACCGGTGTCCGATGGTTCAGCACACCACCCTCTCTTGCAGGTGCCCACTTAGAGCCAGCATCTGGAGGAAGTGAGGCAGGGAGGTCAGGATGCTGCTTCCAAACAGACGTCTACTGGAAGTGGTGGGGCACCAAACCGCAGAACACCTGTTTGGCCATCTGCAGAACCAACACGAACCGCCGAAAGAGGGCTTCGTGCCCATCTCTATATTAATTATTGCTTTGACAGCTTTCAATATTGTTTTACCTTCAACGGTGGGCATATGTGGGAGATTCTGAAGTTGTTGCCCACACATGTCACAGAGGTGTATGGTGTCTGTTTGTTGTCATGATGTGCCACCAGGTTGCTAGGAATGCATGACTTGCTGGACTGCATATCCTAAAACTCCCTCTCACATGGCTGTTGGGCCAACTGGGTGTGGATTATGGGAGTTGTCATTCATCACACCTGGAAAGTGCCAAGTCTAGGAAAACTAATCAAGGTCAATCTTGTTGACTCCAATTAGAGTTGATAAAAGACAAATTTGGGGGAAACAATCTGCAGGATCATTGGGACAGCATGGCGGAATAAGTAGATGTCAAAATCCTTACTGTGTTCTAGTACTGGGGTTCCACATTCTTTCTCAGCTCTGTTTTCTGATACTATTTAAGTCACAATAAAAATTACCAGTGACAGAGAGAGCTGAAACAAACAAAGAGGAGAGCTGTGCAATTAGAAACAAAGCTGGCTAAAGTAGCAAAAGATGTGTGATTATCCCCTAACCCTTCCTAATCTCCCCAGTTGTAAATTGGCTTGTTTTTGCTTCCTGGTTTGGAAGACGCAATGGACATCAGCTGCATGTCAATTGTACCAAAATGGCAGCTTTGATGATGAATCTTTCCAGGGACAGATAACAAGTGGCCAGAATCTCACTGGTGTTTGGATAAGATTTGTTGCGGCTAATAGAGATAGGCACAAAATGAACTTTTAATTTGTTTTGTTATTCGTTATTCATTTCATCAGCTAACGAAATGAATAACGAACCAACCCATCAAAGAAAAACAAAACAAAATGGAAATTTCTGTTTTGTTCGCTTCGTTTTTTGTTACCCCCACCCCACCCACACACACCTTGTCCTCGCCGGCAGCTGCTGCAGTCCTCCTGGTCCTGGCGGGAAAGGTAGGCACCTCAAAAAGCCCCCGCTGGGGACTTTTAAAACAACAAAAATAATAAAATAAAATAAAATAAAAAATAATAATAAAGGAGGTGGCCGGGTCGGCGCTCTAAAATTAAGGGGAAAAAAATTAAAAACTAAAACCAGACTGACAAAGCTGCTTGGATGAGTAGTGAAACATTTCGATCTCACAATTAAAAAAGTCAAATTGTCATGACTCAACCTCCAATTACCTCACTTGGATGACTGAGAATCTTCATCTACCTACCTACCCACCCACCTACCTGCTGAGAGAGAGAGAGAGAGAGAGAGAGATTGCAAGGTTCTGATCCATAGAGTTCATGTTCTGGAAAGCAGAGGAGAGATGAGCGTTTAGCTCCAGGAAGCACCACTTTTAAGTAAGGCTTGCATAGATGAACAAAATATGTCAGGATCTGCCAGTCCCTTCCCTCCCTTGCCTGTCCAGGGCTGTGGCAGCGTCCAGGGGAACATCACTTTCTCCAAGCACCAGGCTGGAAATTCCGGTGTCTGAATCCTGTTGTGAACAAACAAATCAGCTTCCAGCATTCTCTTCTCTGGAATCCCGGCATATATCCTCTTCCTCAGGGGATACTCGGCCTAATCCTGATGAAACTTATACTCCTATCAGCTGCCTGCTACTTGTGCATAGGGACCAGGCAGCTTATGACCGGTGTTCACCTGCACCAACTCAGATTTTCCAAGGCCAGTCTACTGGAAGATCCCCAGCCAGCTCAGATTCAGGGTATAACATGAGTCAGGTAAAGTATGAATTGGTCCAGGATGAAACAAAGGCTCTTTTGGGAAGCCCGAAATGAGATTCCAAATTGGATTAAAGGACTTGTGCACATCCCTAATTATCCCCCAAGTGAAACTGTCTCATAAATTGGGGCACGGATTATCTTGACTTCTGCTGACATTCTCCATTTGCTACCTCTCCTCTCCCCTTCTGCGTTTGGCGGTTCAAGCCTGGCTCCAGGTTTATGTCCTGCAGAACCTTCCCGCCAAGCTGCCCTATAATTTCTCCTAATCAAGACAACATTCCTATTAGAGGAGAGGGGGGGGGGAATGAATCATTATTCTTTTGCCTAAGCTCTGCAATTTTCTTCTCTGTGTGCGTTTGTTAATCAGTTTTGCAGGCTGCCTGCCTGGAGAGGAAGGAGCGGAAAGACTATGCAGTAGTAAGACAGAAGCTCCTCCTTCAGCAAGCCTTATCTGGTGGGGCTTTTGCTGCTTTGGCTCTTTCTCGTGAGATCTTAATCTCATCCATGAAGCCCAACACCTTCTCCATTGCTGTCAAGTGTCCTGTAATAGGCGGGATTTCCTGTTTTTTACCACTTTTTCCCATCGTCTTCCCAGGTGATCCTTTCCCCTGGAAATGTTCCTTTTTTTACTCTGGCCAGGGGCAAGCCTTATTCCAACTGGGGCTGCTGCTGGGGTCCTGAGAAAGGTAGCACCTCAACAGTCCCTGCCCCGCTGTCCTAGCAGCATATGTCACAGAAGTGGAGCAGTGAACCAGCAGCCCCGGCTGGCATCTGAAGGCCCTGATACAATGTCTTTTATACAAATTGGCACTGTTCCCATCTATAGGTCACTGAGATCCATTTCAGAACTTGGAAACATTCTTTTTTAAAAGGCCTACTTTACAAATGACTGTGAAGTCTGAAAGATTCTGGGCATGTTAGTCTAAAAAAGTAACTTTTCCAAGCGCCGTCCTCTCTTCTAACTAGCAACTGCTCTTCAGCCTCTTGGGTGGAGAAAGGCCTTTTCCCCATCACTATCTTACCACATCCACTACCCCAGTTGATTTGCACAACATAGCATTGTGTGTGCCAAACTGCCCTGAAACATCTGCAGACTGCTGCTGCCAGCCAGTGTGAGCAATACTAGTTTAGAAGGGACACACTAATCTGACTCCAGGTGTTTTGCTAGGCCTCCAGAAGCCACTGCAAAATTACTGTTTACCTTTCCACTCTATGAAACCCGGAAGAGGGAGCATTTATGTGGACAATCACATATTTATGATTCATTTATTTTTACTATGGGTTCTATCTTCTTGGTAGATCATTTCAGACTCTTGTTTCTGCAGAACTGTAATTTTTTACACTTCAGTGGTGCTTTGGGGCTAAACAGGAGGGATATAAATGACTTGGTAAAGTAAATAAAATGATAGCAGCTCAGCAACCATGCTATCATGTAGGAAAATCCAAGTGATTCGTTAAAACATTTTCACGCACCTTCCCATCATATGAATCTCCGGAGAGGCTAGTGATCAATCAGTAATGGAAAACTTTTTCAAAATTATTTTCCCCGATTCCCCAATCTGTTTTCTTCATTGCTGTGGTTCTCAACTTTGGGTCCCCAAATGTTCTTGGACTACAACTACCTGAAGTCTTCAGCACTAGCTAAGCTGGGAGTTGCAGTCCAAGAACATCTGGGGACCCAAACCTACAGGCGCTGTTGGACTCCAGTTTCCACCACCTCTGGCCATTGATGATGTTGCTTGAAGATAATGGGACTTGGGGTCCAACAACATCTGGATGGCCACCCATAGTCTGGGACAAAAGCATGCTGATGAAGAAACAGCCCCTTGACATGTCATCTGAATGTACGCTCCATGGAAGCAGCTAGAGGTGGGCACGAACCAAAAAAAACATATCATGGTATTGGTCAGGTAACCATAGAAGGGACCTAGAGACTCTTGGACTGGCAGGTGAGGCAGTCAAACATGGCGCTTCGTGGGAATTGCTTGTTAAGAAGATTGATAAGCGGTTTTCTTGCAATCATTAAAAACTTCTGCCCAGGTTTGAGGAATGGCCGAAGCCCACCTCAGGGGAGTCTGAATGGATTTCAGTCTCCAAAGATAAGCTGAGTGGCGTCTCGGTGAATTTTGTTCAATCCTTGTCCCTGGCATGAACCAGTGCCAGAATCCCCCCAAGCCAGCTGCTAAAGGCCACCTTCATTTATTTATTTATTTATTTATTTATTTATTTATTTATTTATTTATTTATTTATTTATTTAAGAGTATTTTTACCCCACCTCTCTCCTTGGAAAAAGGACCCAAGGTGGCTTACAGTAATGAGGGACAATATACAGTCCAGTACAATTAAGACAGGTTCAAGTATTGAAAACAGGGAATTGAGGGACCTCTTACAGCAGGCATGTCCAAACTTCAGCCCTCCTGATATTTTGGACCCCAACTCCCAGAATTCCAAGCCTGTATTTCCAGGACTGTGGGAGTTGGGGGGGTCCAAAACATCTGGAGGGCCGAAGTTTGAACATCCCTGTCCAACAGCATTAACAGACAACATTGCATTAAAGCTACAAGAGAACACAAGCAGTTAAAGGGGAGTGAAGTTCCATGTAAAGTTATGCGTGATGGAAACCAACGTTGAAAACATAGTGTCAGTATAAACCCATAAGGTTATAAGTAGTTATAAACACAAAGTCTATGTGATCCTGTAGATTCAAATAAAAGACACATAATAGGTAGTCCTTTCTGGGAGGACGCACTTTGTGGGTGTATATAATAACTTGGACGTTCAGAACTCAATATTCACCAAACTTGTAGGTATTGTAGAGGAGAGGAGAGGAGAGGGACGCTTATCTGTGATTTTTGGTGCCTCTAGGTGCCTGGGGGTCGCTATCTTGTGGGGAGCCTCTTTAGGGGTGCATAACACCATCTTGCAAAACCCAGACTTCTGCAAACCTGCATGGACTGAAGAGGAGAGTCAGAAGAAGCATCTCCACACTTTTGGTGTATCTAGGTGCCTGGGGAGCAATTTTTAAACATTTTAATGAACCAATGAACTGATGAATTCGTTCATCCGAAAAGAAAATAATTTTGTGATTTATGGAGTTGGAGCGACGAATCACAAAGGAAATGATTTTCCCCCCTGATTTGTGCCCATCTCTAGAAAAGTCTGACCAGATAGGTTGGAGGAAAACATCCCGAGATGCTATGTGCAAATTACCATCAAGGAGGGTCTCTCCCACTAAGGATTGGCAAGTCTCTGGGTTCCAGTTGATGTCTTTGAGAATTGCTATGGTTCTTTCTTTTCCTAGTCGGGGAAGCTAATCTCAGGGAAAACAGTGCTGGAGGCTTTGAAGCCTGGGATACCCATTCTACCCATTGCCAGCTGGTGCTGAGTTTCACCAGCCCAACACAAGGGTTTGGTGTGGATGTTGTGGGTGCTGAAAAGTTAGGAGTAACAGAAGAGGGACAAAGGAGAGGAGATCTGGTAAATTTAACTCCCTGGGTGCATTCTACCTTTTGTAACAAGGCAGAGAGTAGCACCACAAGCTCCCATAGTGGTAGAGTTAGGGTTAGAGTTAGGGTTAGGGTTGTCAAGCCCCGCACACAGAGCACACACACAAACAGGGTTCAGTTCTTTGCCAAGATCTTTAGTGGAAAGCCAAGCAAGTTCAAGTCCGTTGCTACAATCAAGTGCCAGATAATTAACAGAATCCAACTCCCAGCAATTACCAGTCCAAGTCAAAACCAGAATATCTGACAGAAACCAGACGCCAAACCCAAGGGAACAGATAAAGCCGTGGTCCAGGAAGCCAGTCCAAAATCAGGAAACAGAGCCAAGGTCACAGACAGGAACATGGTTGCAAGTTCAAATTACGCATTGCTCCCACAGAGAGCTCAAGGTGAGCTTACCAGCTTTATCCCAAAACAGGGAACACACCCTTACTCCTGGAAAGGCTTCTGCTAGTACTCAAGGCTTGCTGCCCTGATTCCCCGTCTAGCATCAAAGACCCTTTTCCTAGCTCTCCTGGTAGCACGTTTTTGCAGAATCCTGCTCATGGCCCTTCTAGGAGGAGGAGATACGTTTTCAGCTGAGTCATCAGACCCAGCTGCTTGCTGATTTGAGCTGCAAGGCTCCTCCAGCAGCTCTTCACCATTTAACCCCTCAGAGTCAGGTTCTGTGGCAGGCAGGGTCCTGGCACGTGTTTGTGTTTGTGTTTGTGTTTGTGTTTGGGTTTGGGTTTGGGTTTGGGTTAGGGCTGCCTAAGGCACAAGCCATAATAAAAGTGGTAGACACTGTCACGGCTGAATGCAATCTGCTCTTTGCCCAGCTGTGTCCCTCTACCTCCCAGTCCTGGGATGACATGTCACTTTATAAGCTTGCTTTCCCTCCTGCTTCTGGGCCCATCCCTGCATATTCTCGTTGGTTCCACTACAGGTGGTCCAGAAGATGTTCTGATCTCCCTCTCCTTGTCCCAATCTCACAACATCATCACAAAAGCCTTTCCTCGGAGACCAAGTTTTCGACCTGAGGTGTGAGCAACTAGGGTGAGGTTGACTCAGCAACCCAGTCGCATTACATACCACAGAATCCTAGCAGCAGGAGCAGGGTCTCCGCAGAAGATCTAAGAATGGGGATAAGTTTCAGAGAAGCTTTGATTTTACTTTTGCTAGGAATGCTCTTGGTTGCCTCGGGCATTCTGTTCTCCCTAGGCCATTGTCTTTCTACCCTGCTTGATGGAAAGATTTTTATTGATTTTACACACTTGCTGTGAGGATTTCAAATACCTAATGCTGTTCTGAACATACTCTAAGCTCTGTAGAGAGCGCCATCATCCATTCTACACCATACTTCTCACATGAGAGAACCTGGATGAAAAATTAAATAACTGAGATTCAGCAACACAAACAAACACATTAGATGCACAAATTAAGGATGAGGAACACCTGTCCTGGCTGTAGGATAGGTGTAAAAGAGCTCAGGGTGACTCAGCAGTCCAATACAAGAGAGAGAGAAAAAAGAGGAAATGAAAAGCTAAGCTGCCTGAAAAAACCATATTGTCTCATATCCATGGGATCATTAGCTGCTGATTAAGTCATCCACAATCTGAAAACTGAAAATATTAAAAGAAAAATCGTAGAAACACATATTTCTAAAGAAGATGTTACCAAAACTGACGACTAGAGGGAGCCAGAAATCATGCTATTTATAGTGATCGCTAAGGATGGGCACAAAATGGAAAAATAATGTTTTGTTTCATTTCTTATTGATTTTTTTTTAAAAAAATTGTATGAAATGAAATGAACTGAAATGGCTCCCCTGGGTCCTAGAAGCACCAGATTTGGAGCCTGGGAGCCATTTTTTAAAGGCCTCCTGCTGAGCTGTTTTCAGCTGGACCCCTTTAAACCTGGCCCATTTGGCACCAGGGGTATCCCCTGGTACCGACTGGGCCAGGTTTAAAGGGGTCCAGCCATTGACAGCTCGGTAGAAACCCTCTGAAAATGGTTGGGTAGACAGTGCAATCGCCGAGCCATTGACAGCTCCGAAAAAGATGGAAGAAAATGGTTCATTTCAATGCAAAAGTAACTGTTTCGTTTCATCGATAATGAATTGCTGCTTCCTTGTTTTGTTTTGTTTCGTTTTGTTTCATTACATAACGAAATGATGAAACAGCATTTTATTTTTCATTTCTTGCCCATCCCTAGTGTTTGCTATTAAAAAAGCATTTGGTATAATCCACATACAGTATTGCAATTGTGGGGGCGCTGTGAATGGATCCCCCACAGATATGGGGGCGGGCTACAATATAGTATCCAGGGCAAGGGAATTACCAGACCTTGCCTAGAGTGTTGCATCCATTTGTGATCACTGAGGTTGAAGATTGATATCAAGAAGCCAGGAAATCTCCACAGAAGGGGAGAACTAAGAGATGGTAAAAATCCTGTAAGCAAATGCTCTGAGGAAAATTTGAAGAAGCTATGTTTATTTATCTCGGAGACACAAGGATTGAGGGCCTTATCACACACACTAGAAGATCCCTAGTTATTCTGATTAGCAGAGATGGGCATGAAACATCAAAATGTCATTTTGTTTTGTTATTTGCCTCTCTGCCTCCATTTCATTTTGTTTAATACAAAATGATTTTTTTTAAAAAAATCATTTTGTATTTTGTTTGTTTTGGGTTTTTTACATTTTACGTTTTCTCTTTTTCTCTCTTTTATTTTTATTTTTAGCGTGGTCGGTGCTTTTTATGTTTATTTTTTAACTTACTATTTTTAAAAGTCCCCAATGCCGGGGCTTTCTCTTTTTTCCAGCTGAGAGGTGCTGGCTTCCCAGCACTCCATTTTTTTTTAAAAAAAAATCTTTTTTATTCTTATTTTTTACTCCCCACCTGGACCAGCTGGCCCATGGGACGGACTGAAAGTTTTAAATTTATTTTTATTTTTATTTTTTTAAAAGTCCCGGCTGCAGCCAGCACCATTTTATTTATTTATTTATTTTTAATTTTACAGCGTCGACCACACAGCCCCCAGGGCTGGGCTGGCACTTTTTACTTTTATTTTTATTTATTTTTATTAATTTTTAAAGTCCTCCCATGCCTGGGCTCCCCCCCACACACCTCTCAGCTCTAGCATGGACTGGCGGTTATTTTTTTTAAAAAAAACTTTTGGCTGCTGAAGTTCCAGGCACAGAGGAGAAGGCCGGTGACTGAGACAAGGTAGGAGAGAGACACTGGGAACAAAAAATGAAATGAAACAAAATGGAAATTTCCGTTTCATTTTTCTTTGATGGGTTGGTTCATTATTCATTTTGTTAGCTAACAAAGCAAATAACTAATAATGAAATGAATTAAATATTCATTTCGTGCCCATCTCTAGTACTGATTAGCTCTGAACCTCCGTTGTGCCTGTGCACATATTTTCATGGTCGCATGACATGTCCCAGTTGTTTTTAACTAGACTGAATAATTCCTTCCAATTTGAAGCAGTATGTCCGACTACACAGAAGCAGGTGGGAACCTAGTGTGTGTGTGTGGGGGGTTACTTTGCAGATTGTGTGCAGGTATGTAGGGGAACAGGGCATGCACTTGACTTGAGGAATGGTTGCTTCGGTTAGAACCTTTGCCTGTCACATGTGCTAAACTGCTGAGTTTGTTGATCGAAAGGTCGACAGTTCGAATCTGCACAACGGGTGAGCTGTTGCTTATCCCATTTCCTGCCAACATGTTGGCAGAAGTTTTCTCCAGGCTTAAGATGAAGGTCCCCCAAAGTGTCAGACGCAGGGCAGTGGCATCAGGAGACACGCATTTAGTTGTCTCCTGTGCTCCCAGAGGTATCTGGTGGGGCCACTGGGAGATCCAGGAAGCTAGACTAGAGGGGCCCTCGGCCAGATCTGGCAAGGCTCTTCTTGGGTTCTGATGGAAGCACATAAAAATGTGGGTAGATAAATACCTTCCTACACTTTGGTCGGAAGGTAATGCCATTCTCTGCACTTGTGCATTTAATCATGGTGGCCACATGACCATGAAAATATGTTTGCGGACAAACATCAGCTCTTGGGCTTATAAACGTAGATGAGCCCTATGAGCAGATGCAGAGGACAGCGAGCAAGTGAGCAAGAACGGGTGTCAAGGCTCTGTCTTCACTGCTACCACAGCTGCTTCTGGTGCTGACACTGCCTCTGGCTCCTGGTGTCTTGCTGCTACAACATGGGGACAGAATCCATCAGGACAGGCGCACATGCTGTACCAGTAAGGCACAAACCGATACCATATAGGTAAAACAGGCCTGTACAACAGGGTTCAAAAGTAGCCCACCAGCCATCAATAAAAAAGTGAGGGGATAAGTTCTCCACCCCTCTCTCCCCCACCCCAAGGACCACTACTGCCCCAGCAAAGTTCTGGGTCTGACAGCCCACTATCTCACCTGAGCATGGCAGTTCAAGGGCCATGGTGCATTGAAATCTGTTCCCTCCAGAATGGATTAATTTGTTTTCAATGCATTCTATGGGAAACCACTACTCTACTTACATTTTTTTTTTACTTATGAGTATGTGCTCAGAACGAATAAAATTTGTAAGTAGAGATTTTAGTGTAGTAGCCCTCGGGCATTTTCGGCCAGAAAAAGTAGACTTCAACCTGTTCCAAGTTGGACAGCCCTGCAATAAAATAACCCACCCAGTGAGGGGAAGATAAGCTGCAGATGCACCACCAGCTGGGAAAATGTTCCAGTCACGACTGTGCATTGTGCAACCAGAAATGTATGCAGTGTTCTAACTGGGGAAGAACAGGGGTACACTTGGCTGCTGTGATCAGGCCCTAAGCCATCTTCTACACATATTTATTTATTTATTTATTTATTTATTTATTTATTTATTTATTTAT